>JAPDNY010000027.1:0-187500 GCA_029375565.1 Gekko gecko | reverse complement strand
TCTTCCTCTCCCCAAGCTCCACCCCCATATCTCCAGGTATTTCCCAATCTAGAGCTGGCAAGTCTACCTTTGGACCAGATAAATCCTACAGAACTGAGTCTTCTCTTCACACCTACACTGTCCTTGCCTCTTTGTCCTCCTCCTTTACCCTTCCGATAACTGTTTTCCTGTTTTTTGCTCCCCCTTCCTGCTCTTCCGGTTCTCCTTTGAAAAGGCCCTGCTCCACCCTCCCATGCTAAAGATCTGCCCACAGACCTGGGCCTGGCACATGGATGTTGGGGAAAATACGGATGCCTGGCCTACAGACAGCTTGCCCCACCCAACACTTCTGGATAACTCCTTCACCCAAAGAATGATTAACATATGGAATTCACTGCCACGGGAGGTGGTAGCAGCTATACGCATGGATGGCCTCAAGAGGGAATTGGATAAACATATGGAGCAGAGGTCCATCAGTGGCTATTGGCCACAAGGTATAGACAGGAACTCTTGGTCTGGGGCAAGTGATGCACTGTGTTCTTGGTGCTTGGGGAGGGGGGCAACAGTGGGAGGGCTTCTAGTATCCCTGGCCCCACTGCTGGACCTCCTGGTGGCACCTGGTATTTTTGGTCACTGTGTGACAGAGAGTGTTGGACTGGATGGGCCATTGGCCTGATCCAGTGTTGGCTTCTCTTATGTTCTTACGTTCAAAGGCACATGTTAAATCCGACCCCACCCCAGAAATTCCTGTTGCCAAAAGCCCTGTTTAGTCACTCAATGTGTATGCACTCTGAGTGCATCAAAGAGGTGGGAATATATTTGTTTGCCCACCCCAGATATCTGCACATGCAGATGAGTATCAGGAGGATCCCTGTGTACATACAAATGTCCATGCATATGACTTTGTATGTATGTCTTTTGCAGAGTTCTTTGCCGGGCATTAAAAATATTAGCACATAGGTTTGGGACTTATGCTATGGACACATGCTTTGGACTTCTGGCAAATTAAGGTTGCCTACTTTGGGATGGAAAATTCCAGGAGATTTTGGGGGTGGAGCCTGGGGAGGGTGGGGTTTGGCATGGGGAGGGACTTCAGTCGGGTACAATACCGTAGAACTCACCCTCCAAAGCACCCCTGTGGAGTTCATTTCTATAATCTGGAGCTCAGCTGTACTTGCAAGTTATCTCCAGCAGGGTTGTCGGGTCTCCTCCTTGCTCTGGTGGGGGGATTTGGGGCAGTATTCCAAGGTTGGGCAGGGACACCCCCAAGCCCCACCCCCCAAGAGCAACCACCCACTCAGCCACCCCTCTCCCTCCCCTCCTGCCTCATTTAAAGGGCTTCAGCTGGTTGCGGAGACCACATGGCCCACCAACCAGCTGGACGGCCCTTTAAATCCAGCAGGAGGGGGGGAGGTCATGGGCTGTAAAGGTTTCCCCCACCCACCAGCTCAGCAGGGGTGGATTAGAGCCCCCAGAAGTGAGGGAACTCCCACCTGGACCTGGGGGCTGGCCACCCTATCTCCAAACCACATGTGGAGGCTGGGAACCCTACTGGGGACCAAGCCTAAAGAGGGTGGGATTTGGGGAGGGGAAAAACTTCATGGGGGTCTAATGCCATAAAGCCCACCCTGCAAACCCACCATTTTCTCAAGGAGAAAATGATTGCTGCGATCTGGAGATCAGTGGTGATTCTGAGAGATCTCCAGGCCCCACCTGGAGGTTGGTAAGCCTAGGCTCAACGGGGTTGGGTGCTGCCCTTCTGATCACTAGACTGGCTCAGCTCAGGTGGGGTGACAAGACAGTGTCCCACAAGGAGACTTTTCAGTAGCCGTAATGGGCCATCTGCCCTCATATGAAACAGGAGCACTGGTCTGATCCAGTAGGGCTCTGATCCAGTATTTCTCTTCTTCATACTTCTCCCCAAGCTAGAAGTTAAAGACTGTAGGCTTTTGCCTATGAAAATTCACTCTGCAACAATTGTGTTTGTCTTTACAATGGAACAAGGCTCAGAACCTGAAATTCTGATATGTCTCTTCTGTTAGTTTAAGACAGACATGTTTCCACGTGCCACTTGGAAACCGTCCAGGCTCCTCTCGCATCCCAGAGTGCTCTCTCTCTCCCTTCCCCCTCCTCTCTCTCCAAAAGAGACCACACACACCCTTACCTTGACAGGCACTATCTCTTGCTGAATCAAGTTCTTGAATTCACTCCTGTGGAATTTCTCAGGCTCCGCCACCTTCTTGTGGCTGTTCTTGGAGTTTCCCTGCATCATGTCAGTCAACGCTCTGATGAACTTGGACATTGTCGGGTGTCCAAAGGCCTCCTGAAGAGATAGAGGGAAGCTACTTCAGAACATTCCATGAACACAAACCAACGGTGGAGACTGAAAAGGGTCTCCAGAAGGTATGAACTTGCTCACCACTCTCACACTTAGAGGAGCAACTATTGCACTGGGAAATGTAGACCTGTGGTTGCAGTTGGAAGAGTAAGGACTGGAGGTGGAGAAGCTAAATATTGGTCAAATGTAGCTCTGAGTCACTCCAGAAACAGTCCAGACATTCTTCTACGTGCATCCACAGGCTCTGCAACAGGTACCAAAGCATAAATAGGCATTATCCATTTGGGATTAATCAAGTGGGAGCATTTTGGGAGGTCCTCGTTTACTTCAGGATGGGTGGTGAACCAGGAAGTTCTCACTCCAAATCTTGCCTCATGAATTTGCTCACTGCCAATCAACAAGTCTTAATTCACTGTCTGTCACATTGGGAATGATAATTGGGGATGTTGCCGAACTAGTATTCCTTGTGTTTCGAAAATATGGATATGGGCATCTCACACTGCTCGCCTTCAGATACAAAGGTGACCTTCACAGTTCCAAGTTCTCCTCTAGTTCAGGTTACGTAACCAAACTGGAGAAGAACTCGTCTCCCTCTGGCTTCCAAGCTGCACTACTTTACTACAGTTACCTAATATGATATTATGTAGGTTATGTTCTTATTTGGGGATCTTGCCTTCAGATGAACGAAGCTCTAAGCAGGCCAGTAGCCAGGATTTTCTGGCCTCTGGGGCAATTTTTTTTCTGGTGAGGCTACCAGAGATGCATTTTCCATAGTACTCCAGTTTATGGCAAGCCCATACCAATCTACCATTTGGAACCACTTCTTCACTTCCTTTATTTGTGTATCACATTGGAGAGTGCTTTTAAACAAATGTTAAAAATTAGAGTGATTTAAAAATGCATCTTCTGGACACATTCCTGTGGGGCTGTGCCTTTAAGAGAGGGGGCGGAGCCCCCAAAAGCCCCACCGTAGCTATGGGCCAGGCTCTATGCAACTTTGGCCTACTTTGAAAGAACCTGATTTCAGCCGAGAGGGATGTAACAACTGGAGGGCAATTGGGACTGATCACATAACCAGAGGTGACATCATGGCATCACTGAGACACTCTAGCAATCTCCGAGAGTGCAACACCTGGTGTGCCCCCAGGCCCTGCCTTCAAATTCTCCTGGGGGTTGACAGCATTTTCATAATGTCCCTCCCTTCCCACAGTGTCATGGGTGGGGCGGGGCCAAGAGGCAGGAGTCAGGTCCAGTCTGAGGTCGTTGCCAGGAGAGTCAGAGCGAGAACCAAATTGTGAGTCCGAGATAGGGGTCATCCGAAGCAGGGGTCAGGAATCCAGGAATCCAAATGAGAGTCTGAGAACAGGAGCTGAGGGTGGATGCGAGGTCTGCATGGAGGTGACTCATTGCTTCCACGGAGAGCCCAATCCTGAGTGGGAGCTATTTAGGCCCCCAGCCATGCCCCCCTTGGTGGCGGGGCCACTCCTACTAGTACTCAGGACTTGGCACTCACCTTCCCTGCCAGGGTGCATCTCAGCGGTGGGTGGCTAAGTGTCAGATCCCTGCAGCAATCAGTTCCCAACAACTTTCATTCAGAAGGGTAAGGTTTATTCAGTACAGTAAAGGCAGGTCTTCTGTGCATACATTCTGTGTTAGAACTACTGAAAAGTGTGCTTCGTGGGGAGTTATACACAATTCAAACGGGTCCCTTGATGGCCAAGGTCCAATCAGGGAATAAGCAAAAGCCCGCCTAGCCGAACGGGTCTATGTTCTCAGGGGAAGGCTGTAACAAGGTGCCAAGGTCACTAGCTGAGGCTACATAGATAAGAGCATAGAAAAAATGAAATTTAAGATTCCAGTACAGAGGAAGGCCAACATCTCCCCTCCCACCAGCCATAGCAGCAATGCCAGAGGCTCAGCTGACACTAAGTCCCTGTGGAACTGCTCCCTCAGCTGACTCACCCGTGGAGGTGAATCAGGTGGGCTTCCCAGTTGCACCTGTACCTCATCGGCTGCTACAGGACCAGGTGCGGGGGTTACCAGCTTGGGCACTGGCAGTTGCAATCTGTCAACTCCCAAGGAGTTAGAGGGGGCAGTTTCTGGCTCTGGCAATGCTAGCAACTTTGGCTGTGCTGCCAACTCAGGTGGGGATCCAGCGCGGTCATCGTTGCACAGCAGCTGGGGACCAGAGATGGGGGGGGGGGAGAATTCCAGCTATACTGGGAGATTAACTTCCCCTTCTAGACTGCCCAAGCAAGTAACAGATGCTCATCAGTTGACTGGCTGATTCTTGCTAAGAGTGCCATCCTAAATCCTCAACAGTCAAAAGTGGGATAGAAGAAAAAGAAGAGGAGATTGGATTTATACCCCACCCTTCACTACCCAAAGGAGTCTCAGAGCGGCTTACAAACTCCTTTCCCTCCCCCTCCCCACAACAGACACCCTGTGAGGTAGGTGGGGCTGAGAGAGCTCTGACAGAAACTGCTCTTTTTCAAGGACAGCTGTGCCAGAACTATGGCTTGCCCAAGGTCATCCAGCAGCTGCGAGTGGAGGAGTGGGGAATCAAACCCGGTTCTCCCAGATTAGAGTCTGCACACTTAACCTCTACACCAAACTGGATAGGAGCTGGGAGGAATGGTGAGGTGGTAGTGCGAGGTCTCATGCTGAAAGCATGGCTATTTGTAAGGGATCAGAGAACTCATAAATGAAGATCTGTCCCCCAGAGTGTCTCCTGACCTGGACAGCCTAATAACTTGATCGCATTAGATCTCAGAAGCTAAGCCAGATCCACCCTGGTTAGTACTTAGATGGGAGACCACCAAGGAAATCCGTGGTTGCTAACACAGAGGCAGGCAATAGCAAACCTCTGGTATTCATCATTTTCCTTGAAAGCTCTACATAGGCACCGTAACTCGATCATGAGTTGACAACACTTTCTACCACTACAGATGGGCTCAAACCAGCTGACAAACTATTTTAACACTCTTTTAATTGTATTATTTTAATTGTTGTACAGTGCCCTGAGCCCGTTTGGGGAGGGTGGTATATAAATCAAATAAATAAATAAATAAAAGTTCATCATGAATTTTGGCCGGTTTGTGGTCCTCAAAGTGATGTTCATGAAACCACGAATTTTGATGCAGTTTTTAATGGTTTGTGGCAGCTTGTGAAGAGCAGAAAGCAGGGTTTAAATGGCTGTTTGGAAACCCCTGCTTTCTGCTCCTCACAGCTTTTTGCAGGAAGCAGAAAGCAGGGTTTAAATGGCTCTGAATCATTTAAACCAAAAAGCTGAGTAACGGTCCCCTCCACTCAGCTGTCTGGAAACCCCTGCTTTTTGCTCCCCACAAAAAGACACGGAGTGGAGAAAGCAGAGGTTTAAATTTAAAAGGCTCACGAAATGATACAAACCAGTTCAATTCACGAATCAGCATATTGGTTTGTGGTTCAGTTCATGGTTCAGCCACAACCCACAAACCAAACCAACTTACAGAAATGCAGTCTGTGTCCATCCCTATCTACCGCCCCCCAATGTTCTCTATTGTTGCTCATATACAGCACTTTCTGAGTCAAGATCCATCTGTCTGAAGCTCTCCTACACTGCAGGGTTACTTTGAGGATTACAACGAGGCAATGCATGGGAGGCACTATATTTTCAACCTTGTATTCAAAGTGAAGGGCACCAGTGCAAGAACTCATTGCATGAGCATCTTAGAATCATAGCATCATAGAGTTTGAAGGGACCTCCAGGGTTATCTAATCCAATCCCCTGCACAATGCAGGGAATTCACAAATATGTCCCCCCCACACACACACACACAGTGACCCCTGTTCCATTCTAAAAAAATCTCCAGGATCCCCGGCCAAACTGGCCTGGAGAAAAATTGCTTCCTGACGCCAAAGTGGCAATCAGCATTTCCCTGGGCTTGTAAGAAAAGGTACAGAGACATTGTATCTTAGGGTACAGAGACATTGTATGGGAGAAGGCACTCCCCAAAGAGGAATTAGGATGTTAAGGGAAAAAAAAACTCATTGAACTGCAGTTGGAACATAACTTAGAACCTAAATTGCTCTTCAACTCTCCCCCCTTTTATCTGTATCTCCCAGGGTGTGCACTATTACCTCAGTTACTGGTGCAGAAAAGTTCAACGAGGCACAGGATTCTGTCTTGTGCTTAGATGCAAAGGAAAGGAAATCCTCTAAATTCTAAATGGAGTGTGTAATAGCTTTGCCTGTTGAATTTCTTCCTGACCTGAAATCTTCCTCAGAGAACACAGGGGGTAGAGAGGGCACTGATGGTGCTAATTAGGCTAGGGTTAAATATATATATATTCAACAACTCCTTGATCCTGCTATTTCTATCCTCTCTGGTCCCCCAGAGAGAATTACTCAGTATTTACTTGCTGATAAATCCATCAGACTGACAGAACTTGTGGCCGAGTATTTGGCTATTGTGTTGCATAAGGGTAACTATGTTTCTAAGGCTAAAGCAGAGAATATTTGATTAATTTTGTTCTTCTGTGTTCTTATGCCTGACACTGTTTTATTGTCTCACCTAGACTGTACTATTCCTATTTTATTTATATAAGACTATTCTCCATTTTAGAAGAGAAGAGAAGAGATTGGATTTATACCCTGCCCTTCACTGCTCAAAGGTGTCTCAGAGCAGCTTACAAACTCTTTTCCCTTCCCCTCCCCACAACAGACACCTTGTGAGGTAAGTGGGGCTGAGAGAACTTCTAACAGAAACTGTCCTTGAGAGAACAGCCATGCCAGAGCTTGTGACTGACCCAAGGTCACATCAGCAGGTGCAAGTGGAGGAGTGGGGGAAATCAAACCCGGTTCTCCCAGATAAGAGTCCGCGCACTTAACCACTACACCAATTATTATTACACTTTATGCCATTAAAGGTTTCTGAAACTGAACTGAACTATATATAATATATAATACACACACATACACTTTTATACTTTTGTTTTGACAAATGTTATTTCTAATCTTGCTATAGTTACAATGTTGTGCGAGGGAACAGCCCTATGGGTGCAGGACACACTCACAGTGCACTTTTAAGCTCATTAAATAAATGGCAATTTTATGGTGCACAAAGCCACATAAGTAGACGGCAATTAAATGAACAAATAAGTGTTGTAGGTGATGTTTCGTCTTTGGCAGATTCCAAATAGACGGCAATTAAATGAACAAATAAGTGTTGTGGGAGATGTTTCGTCTTTGACAGACTCCAAGCTAAATCCCAGGATGCAACCCCAAACCGCACAGAGGTTCCAACTGTGCACGGCTGTCGTATCCCATACATACGTCTCTATTAGTGAAACTGGGGCAAGTTTTTCTAGATGTGCACGTAGACAAGAAATATTTTAGCCACAGCGGAAGGGGGGAAAGCGATAATAGGAAAGCAGGTCAGTTTTTAGATTTCGGATGCTGAGCTGCCCCCAAGATAACTTTGAAAGGGTTTAGAAGATGAGGAGGTTTGTATCTGCTCCCCGGCCGTCCCCTGGTAATTATTGATGGAATCACTTCTTCTGCAGCCTGCCCTCATAATTAGTCTTGGGCCTGTTAACGTGTTATTACCGACATGCAATCACCCTTATACGTGGAGAACATTGATACATCCTGACACCTCAATCTGGGGCCAGACAGAAAATTGTTTCTTGCTCTTTGTTCTAGCTAATACTTTGGCAATCTGCCACTGGGGGAGGGAAAGGCAGAAGAATGAGAAGCATCCCATGCACGTCATTCTTGTTTAAAGTAAAGGTAAAGGTTCCCTTGCTCGAAAGCCAGTCGAATCCGACTCTAGCGTTGCGGTGCTCATCTCCGTTTCAAAGCCGAAGAGCCAGCGCTGTCCGAAGACGTTTCCGTGGTCATGTGGCCGGCATGGCTAAACACCAAGGCGCACGGAACGCTGTTACCTTCCCACCGAAGTGGTACCTATTTATCTACTTGCAATTTCTTGCTTTCGAACTGCTAGGTTGGCAGGAGCTGGAACCAGAGACGGGAGCTCACCCCGTCATGCGGCACTCACGGGTCTTGAACTGCTGAACTACTGACCTTCCACAGCCTGCAGTTCTGCATCTTAACCACTTGAGCCACCACAGCTCCTCATTCTTGTTTAGGCAACGTTTATTTATTTGCTGAATTTGTATTTCCCCTCCCCAATGTTGTATCCTTGCTCATTTCACTGCTACATTTTAGGTGGGTGTGAGTTTGTTGTTGTTGTTTTTAGTGGCAGTCTTTATCATTGTTGGGGCTGTGGTGGCTCAGAGGTTAAGTCGCTGAGTCGCAGACTGGAAGTTCTGTAGTTTGGCAGTTCGAGACCCGAGTGCCATGTGACGGAGTGAGCGCCCGTCTGTGGCCCCAGCTCCTGCCAACCTAGCAGTTTGAAAGCAAGAAACTGCAAGTAGATAAATAGGTACCACTCTGGTGGGAAGGTAATAGCATCCCGTGCACCTCGGCGTTTAGTCATGCCGGCCACATGTCCACGGAGAAGTCTTCGGACAGCGCTGTCTCTTTATCTTGGAAACGAAGATGAGCACCACCCCCTAGAGTCGGATTTGACTGGCTTTCGAGCAAGGGACACCTTTACCTTTACTTTATCATTGTAAATTGGGCATGGTTTTTTTTTTTTCACCAGACAATGCAGCCTGGAGCTTCGTTGAGAAAGAAGTACTTTTCTCCCTTTCTCACAATACAAGAACTCGTGGGCACTCCATGAAATTGCTGAGCAGTCGGGTTAGAACAGATAAAAGGAAATACTTCTTCACCCAAAGAGTGATTAACACATGGAATTCACTGCCACAGGAGGTGGTGGCAGCTGCAAGCATGGAGAGTTTCAAGAGGGAATTAGATAAACATATGGAGCAGAAGTCCATCAGTGGCTATTAGCCACAGGGTATAGATGGGAACTCTCAGTCTGGGGCAGGTGATGCACTCTGTTCTTGGTGCTGGAGGGGGCAGCAGTGGGAGGGCTTCTGGTGCCCTGGCCCCACTGCTGGACCTCCTGATGGCAACTGGAATATTTTGGCCGCTGTGTGACAGAGTGTTGGACTAGATGGGCCATTGGCCTGATTCAACATTGGCTTCTCTTATGTTCTTATGTTCTTATGTTCAGGGAGATGCTGCCAATGACTTTTCTAAATTAGTCAATAGATACCATCCTGGCTGCCACCACCGAGCAAAAGCCGGGACATGGGAAAAGAGCAGAACCCACACACTTCCTGGTTGCCATCACGTCGAGATAGAAGGAGCCAGTCTGGCTTGCAACAGTACCCAGGCCTGGATCGATCACCTGGCAGCGATTTGCAGCAGCGTGAATGGGTGGCCCACCAGTCCTTAGCGGGGTGACCTCATGGACCAGACAACTGTGTGTGGGTGGGCTTGTCTGGGTGGATCAAAGGGCACTGTTTGCTAGTTCATGCCTGAGATTCCAGCGTCTGCAGTGCAAACAGAGGTAGGATGAGTTCTGTATCTTCACTGGTTTAATGTATTACAGCTGGGGGAAAAAACCCATAAGATTTCGAATGGCTTCTCTTACACACCCAGGGAAATGCTGGTAGCCACTTTGGGGTCAGGAAGCAATTTTTCTCCAGGCCGCTTTGGCTGGGGATCCCGGAGGGTGTTTTGTTTTGTTTTTTTGTCATCTTCTGGGCATGGGACAGGAGTCACTGGGGTTTTTTGGGGGGGAAGTATTTGTGCATTTCCTGCATTGTGCAGGGGGTTGGGTTAGATGACCTTGGAGATCCCTTCCAACTCTGTGATTCCGATTCTATTCTATGACTCTCCCCCCTTCTCTTATAATGCTAGAAACTGGGCTCACTCCTTGATGTGGCTTGGCAATCACTTATCTGCATAGGGTTCCCAAACTCCAGGTGGTGGCTGGAGACCTCCCGCGATTACAACTGAACTCCAAGTGACAGAGACCAGTTCACCTGGAGAAAAGGGCAGCTCTGGAAGTTCTACTCTATGGCATTATACCTAAACCCCGGCCTCCACAGGCCCCACCCTGAAAATCCCCAGGTATTTCCCAAAATGGAGCTGGCAACCTTAGATCTATGGAAGTCTTCTTGGGAGACAGTGTAATCGGCCCGAAGCCGGGATCTTTTTGCTTGGGGGGCATTTAAATTTTTAAGGGGGCAGTTAAATTTCAGTTAATTAAATTAACCTGAATACCTGTCTTTAAAGGGGGCGGCTTTGAGCCTGTTTCTAGCCCTTCCTTTCAAGGGCAGTGAGTGTGTCAATTCCTGGGGGGGGGACAGCTCGGAGGGCATGCAATTGCCTTCAGAAGGCATTTAAATGCCTTTTGAGTTTCCTTCCACAGGGCAAGAGAGCTTAGAAGGGCACCTTCGACACATCTCCAACAATCCCCCTTTCTGCTAGTGCAGTATCACCTCTAGGTCATGGTCAAAAATAAGGTTTCTGGCATGGCCGTTTGAGGGGCGGGGCTTTTGATTAAGGGGGCAGGGCCCCAAAATGCCCCGATGTAGCTACAGGCCTGCAGCGTAATGGTTGGAATGGACTGCTGGGATGTTCAAATGCTCCCCAGCCATAATATTTACTGGATAGGGCTGCCAAGCCCCTGACTGGGGTGGGGGGATCCCCTATCTCCCGCTCCCATTGCCCACCACTGTTCTCCATGGCAGCAGCAGAATAATACTCCTCCCACACACAACACCAACTGTGGTGTCACATCACTTCCAGTAAAAAAACAAAAGGGACATAGGGTAGTTCTAGCTTTTACCATAGAGTTTACGGCAGTTCCTAGAGATACCAATGCCACATTATTATTGTTTTTTACCAGAAGTGATATCACACCACAGCCATTCTCATAGGCCCCCCAACACATCCCCACCTGCAGCCCTCCTACCTGGCAGCTCTATTACTGGAAGAAGAAGAAGAAGAAGAAGAAGAAGAAGAAGAAGAAGAAGAAGAAGAAGAAGAAGAAGAAGAAGAAGAAGAAGAAGAGGAGGAGGAGGAGGAGGAGGAGGAGGAGGAGGAGGAGGAGGAGGAGGAGGAGGAGGAGGAGGAGGAGGAGGAGGAGATTGGATTTATACCCTGCCCTTCACTCAGAGTCTCAGAGCAGCTTACAAACTCCTTTCCCTTCCCCTCCCCACAACAGACACCCTGGGAGGTAGATGGGGCTGAGAGAACTCTAACAGAAACTGCTCTTTTTCAAGAACAGCTGTGCCAGAGCTTGTGACTGACCCAAGGTCACATCAGCAAGTGCAAGTGGAGGAGTGGGGAATCAAACCCGGTTCTCCCAGATTAGAGTCCGCACACTTAACCACTACACCCAAGGGCCAGTCATTCTTCCTCATCCTTCCCTACCTCTCAGGGGTGTTGTGAGACTCAAATGGGGGAGGGGAGAGTCATCTCAAGCTCCTTGAAAAAATGGATGGAAACGTCTGGTTATTCACATGGGCCAGAGAGACAAGCGGCAGCTGCTAGTTTAGCTGGTGTTTTCAAAAGGTGAGGTACATATGGGGGTGGCCCCGTCAATGGCCATTAACCATAATCTGTAAATGGAACCTCCAGGTTTAAAGAGAGTATATCTTTGAATAGTGGACGTTGAAAGCAAAAAAAAAAAAAAAGGAAGGGCCATCACTGTTACCTTCTGAGCGGAGTCCGCTCAAGGGACCAGAATGCTGGGCTCGATGAAGCTTTAGGCGGATTCAGCAAAGGACACCTTGCCTTTTTAAATGTTAGTTACATTTTTCTGGTAAGGAAAGAAATCCTGTCCCTATCCCCCTGTGCTATAATTCAGTTTGTAAGAATCTTAAAGCAGGGAATTGTCATTCTGCCTTACACTATCCTGCAGAATATATGTTCATGGTACTTTATACAACTGTTATCTAGACTGTATGCATATTTCACATTTATATGATTTAAAAAAAAAAAAAAACCCTGCTCTTACTCATAGAGTCACAGAATGTTAGAGTTGGAAGGGACCTTGCAGGTCATCTAGTCCAACCCCCTGCACTCTGCAGGAGCATAGCCGAAAGAGAGCCCTACATACCTACTCCAGGGAGCTCAGGGCAGTTGATGATCTAAACTCCATTTGATTTTCACAACCAGTGCTCCGTCCAAGCTGCAGACTCTAGTGAGCAAAAAATTCTACTTTGTGAGCGACTGGCATTAAAGTTGTGAACGAGCAATTTGGCTGCTGCATAAATTAGCTTGCTCTGGAGCCGTCCTTCCTGAGCAAAGGCAAAAATGTGTGAGCCGGAGGCTTAAAAACTGTGAGCTGGCTCACGCTAACTCAGCTTAGAGGGAACGCTGCTCACAACACCCTTGTGAGGTAGGTTCGGCTGCAAGAGAGTGACCAGCCGAAGGTCACTCAGAAAGCTTCCCAGCTAAGGGGAGGGAGGATTGAATGCAAGTCTTCGTCTGACCCTTCAACTAGTGCACCACATGGGCAGTTTGCATGTACAGACAGACGCACATGTGTTCTCTCTCTCTCTCTCTCTCTCTCTCTCTCCTGCAAATTATTTCCTTATTCTGTGATATGCTGTGGAATCTGTGGATATGCCACACGGAACGTTGGAAAATCCCCCTCTCCCAGCCTCTATAACCTCTCAAACAACAGCCCCCAAACAAGGGAATTCTGAGACTTACCCAGTCTGGCAGTGAGCCGCGAGGGAGATCTGTCCCAGAAGATGCAGCCGAACGCAGACTCCTTTGTGGCTGGCAGTCGGAGAAAGTGGGTGGCGAATGAGAGGAGGCTGCCTTCTGGACAAACCTGCTCCCTGTTGTTGCCCCATTTTCTCCAGCGTTCCTGCGGAACCCTCCCAAATGATCATATGTCAGGAAGGTGAGCTCACCTCTGTGGGGGAGAGAGGGAGCTGTAAACAGGTTGGCCCAGAGAAGGCGGAGGGAGCGAGACGAAATCCTCTTCCTGGGAAAAGGAAGAAGAAAACGTATTTATTTTTATTTATTTATATATTATCAGATTTATACCCCACCCTCTCAGCCAAGGACAGCTCAGGGCGGCTTACAAAAGGATAAAGCACACAAATAAGACAGTTTAAATAACCCTAAAACCATATAAAACATTCTAACATTAAAAGTGTTGTGTATTGAAATCTGAGAGCCAGTTTGGTGTAGTGGTTCAGTACGCGGACTCCTATCTGGGAGAACCGGGTTTGATTCCCCACTCCTCCACTTGCACCTGCTGATGTGACCTTGGGTCAGTCACAAGCTCTGGCACAGCTGTTCTCTCAAGGACAGTTTCTGTCAGAAGTTCTCTCAGCCCCACCTACCTCACAGGGTGTCTGTTGTGGGGAGGGGAAGGGAAAAGGAGTTTGTAAGCCGCTCTGAGACGCCTTTGGGCAGTGAAGGGCGGGGTATAAATCCAATCTCCAATGCTATAAGATGGCTGCGACCGCGTGGACCTGGCCATGTGGCCTGACAGACCTCCGAGCTTCAGTCCGTAGACAATAGCCTCTCCAGATCCTAGGGCACACCTATGAGTTTGCCCGGATCCAAGTCAAGACCAATAGAATGAGAGACTTGTAAATAGGACCTATCATGGGAAATGGGTGCGGTGTCGGGTACAAATATAAGCCGGCCTTTGACCAGCTAGATGCATGCTTGATCTGGAGATGTAATATAATAAATGTATTGCTGATTTCACTATGCTGAGCCTCTGACCTCAGTACTTTTCAAAAAGGTGCTAACATTGATGAAAAACTAATAATCAAAGAAATTTTAAAGGGTTTTAAAAGATGGCGGCCGGCCTTCAGTATGCACCGTCCTGGCGGTCAGGCTGCTGATTTAACCTTATGAAGCTGGCACAGGCTGTTCTGATGACTTCAGGGAACAGGGTTCTCTCTCAAGGCAGCTCCTCCTAATCGAAGGCCTGGTGGAAGAGTTCCGTCTTGCAGGCCCTGCAGAACTGCATAAGGTCCTGCAGGGCCCTGATCTCTTCTGGGAGCTCATTCCATCAGAGAGGAGCCACCACCAAGAAAGCCCTGGCCATGGTTATTGCCAGCCTGGCGTCCTTGGGTCCGGGGAAGGTCAGTCGGTTCTGAACCCCTGATTTCAGTGCTCTCTGGGGAACATGTGGGGAAAGGCGGTCCCTCAGGTATGTAGGTCCCTGACCATAAAGGGCTTTAAAGGTAAGAACCAGCACCTTGAAGCGAATTTGATATGCTATTGGCAGCCAGTGCAATGCCTTGAGAAATAGGCTTGGGTACTTTATTGCCCTGGGTTTGTTGGGCGTTGTTATTAATTATCATGGAGACAATCAAGATTTATCCATTAAAGGGGCATCTAATTCAGTGATCTGTAAAAGGGGGCCATATGATTTCTCCCCAGGGGAGATCCACAAATCTGGTGAGGGGCATTTAAAACATTTAAGGGCAAATGGAGGGATTTTAGGCAGTACCTTCTCCCCAGTTTGAATGATGTCTGACCGGCGGAAGCGGAGAAGTGTTTCGTGCACTCACTTTAGGGTCGCCAGACATGGTGGGAGTCTTACTGGGTGGGGACCCCTGTGACAGTGATGTTCTCCCTGTGCACCTGGAACTGATGTCAGCACATCAAATTGGGACACTCTAGCATTCTGTAAAAACTCTCTTGTTTTACCATAGAGTTTCCCCAGAATGCTAGAGCATCCCATTGTCAATTCCTGTTGAACCCATAAGTAATGCTGGCACTCTGGGGCACTGGCAAATACTTTCCTGCACTCCCAAATACTCCCATCAGTGCCCGAGGCACTTGCAGACATTGAAGGTAATTAACAGGAGGCCTCCTGCTATATATTGGGAAGACTGGTAACTCTATGACCCTTTTGGCACCCTCCTTTTAATCCATGTTCACCATGGTGTCCTCCAAGCAATTCTGCCCCCCACCCCCAATTCTGCACTAAAATTCAGAGTTCAATCTTCTTATTCTGGGTTTCCTCCCCATCCTGCATTATATTACCCAGTTTCAGCCTGCCATGACTCACTCCCGCTTCAAACTGCCAGTCTGAACTCAGCCAGAATATCCGGAGTGGCGGGCAAATGCGGAAAGGACTTCAATCAGGCTGGGGATAAGATTCCACATTTCTTTCCCAGACTAGCCTCCCTCAGAAGTGATAGGGAATGCATAAACAGTCTGGGTAAAGCATACAGTAGATTGTCCTTTGTATGTGTGTTAAGTAATTCTCATAGGTTCAGGTGGGGTAGCCACGTTGGTCTGAAGCAGCGGAGCAGAATTCAAGCCCAGTGGCACCTTTAAGACCAACAAAGGATTGTCATTATTCAGTAGAGGTTGTAAGTCATTGACGATGCCTTGAACTGTTTTGAGTTGAGAGCTGTATGTGACCACTAGTGGTGTTCTGTTATTGCATCTTTTGGGTCTGTCTTCTAACAGGCTTTCTCTGGGTATCGTTCTGGCTTTGTTAGTCTGTTTCTTGACTTCATCAAGTGGATATCTGAAATTTCAATGACTTACAGCCTCTACTGAATAATGACAGTTCTCTTTCACAAAGCTTGCAATAATAAACACAGATGGCAACTTTGCGGCCACATACACCCAGACAATGCAGTCACTGGACCTAACAACATCAACTACCCCATCTCAGGATCATTCACTTGCTCATCTTCTAATATTGTATATGCCCTTGGGTTCTCTACACATGGCAAACAGGTCAAACCCTAGGCCAAAGGATAAATGGACACAAATCTGACATTAAGAATCACAGGACTGAGAAACCTGTAGAACACTTCAGCCTTCCAGGACATTCAGTGGGAGACCTCATATTAGCTGTTTTATTGCAAAGGAACTTCAGGAACAGACTGGAAAGGGAAACTGCCAAATTACAAGTTCTTTCAACACTCGGAACAAAAAAACCCCCAGGACTTAATAGGGATATTGGTTTCTTTTCTCACTGTATATGCTAATCTCGTTCAGTCCTTACATCTGTATTCTCACCAAGAAGGGCTACACATCCTCTTTATTTTATTGTATTTCTTATTTGGAATAGTAGATTGGAATAGGTATTCATTCATTCATTCGATTTTTTCCCTGCCAAAGCAGGCTCAGTGATTGTAAAGTAATGCAATGAATAGTAGAATGTACTGTAATTTGGAATAGTAGATCAGAATATATTTCTCTGGTCTGGTGACAGAGGAGACATAACACTGCTCAACCAATCACCCCTCCTTAAAGAAAAGGTTAGTTTCCCCCATACTTGAGAGGAGACAGATGGAGCGTAACAATAGAGTCTCAGTTAATTACTCTCAGCCTTCCACAATTAAGAAGGGTACATTTACACATCAGTCTCCAATTTTGTTATATTTATTTGCTTCACTATCTTTCTGTCTGGAATTAAATCCAGATAAATGGTGGCCGTATAAGCTAAGCTTGTTATTCCTGTTTGGCCCTTGCATCTGCTAAACATCTTCATTAGGTTGCATGCTAATTTGCTGCTCACAGAGTTCTTTATACTCTTCCCAGTTGTGATTGCGTGGGTTGAAAATTTAAATATTACTATTTAGGGGGATTGCTTCATCTGTCTGCATAACCATTGTATCTATCAGGTTACATATTTTGTATTATTATATGCTTCCTTTGGGTAACCCTGCCATATGATAAATAAACAATGCTGTTCACCCTCTACCTATATATGTATGGATTGGCAACTTCTGTGTCGATGTATCTGAAGAAGTGTGTGTGCACACAAAAACTTATACTTTGAATAAAGCTTTGTTGGTCTCAAAGGTGCCACTGGACTCAGATTTTTGTTCAAGTGATTTTCATGTTATACTCAGGACATGCACAGCTGAAAATGTGATATAAACTCTGCGTTTAACCAGGTACTAGTTCCCTGTTTTATTCATAAAATCCAGGTCAGTTTGCTGTTTCTTACTCTGCTAATGTATGTTCTATTCTGCTGGCCCATGAATTATTGACTGATCATTCTTACAAACAGATGAAGAAGAGAAGAGATTGGACTTATACCCCATCCTTCACTACCCAAAGGTGTCTCAGAGCAGCTTACAAACTCCTTTCCCTTCCCCTCCCCACAACAGACAACCTGTGAGGTAGGTGGGGCTGAGAGAGCTCTTGACAGAAACTGCTCTTTTTTCAAGAACAGCTGTGCCAGAACTATGGCTTGCCCAAGGTCATCCAGCCAGGTGCAAGTGGAGGAGTGGGGGAATCAAACCCAGTTCTCCCAGATTAGAATCCGCACACTTAACCACGACACCAAATTGGCTCTCACATGCATTCGCTATAACATGAACAGGGCTATGTTTTATTTGGCAAAATTGCTTCCTTTATTATGTAGGGGTGAGAAATAAAACCAACACAATCATATGTCATGGCTACTCCTCATTTTAAACAATAAGCCACGTGAAGAACCAATCAGGCTGAAAACGGGTTATAAATGTGTCTCATGAATAAATTCACTTGTACTGATTGAAATGCTAAAAGCAGATTCCCATGAAGACTGTGGAAATTGGGAAGAAAGGCATACCTGTCTCCTTTTCCCTTGATATGAATCACCTGCCCTGCCCATAGTTATTAGCCCTAGTAGGAGTCCTACAGCAGGGAAATGGATAAAAAACAGGGTTTTCAGGCCTGCTGCCTTGACACCAGGGGAAAGCGTTGTTGCTCTATTCAGCAGTCAGGACACAAAACTGATTTAAAATGATAAAGCTTTATTTAAGAATTAACAAACTGGATAGGAAAGACAAGAGCAAAACCTAGCTTCCTTCTAGAGTCAGTTTGGTGTAGTGGTTAAGAGTGTGGATCCTAATCTGGGAGAACCGGGTTTGATTCCCCACTCCTCCATATGCAGCTGCTGTGTGACTCTGGGCAAGCCACAGTTCTCTCAGAGCTGTTCTCACAAGAGTAGTTCTCTCAGACATCTCACAGGGCGTCTGTTGTGGGGAGAGGGAGGGAAGGATATTGTAAGCTGCTCTGCGACTCTGAGTAAATGGTGGGTATAAATCCAACCTCCTCCTCCTTTTTCCTTCTTCTTCCTGAGACACAGTTGTAGACAGTTCTGGAAAAAAAGCCTAAGAGCAGCATTCTGTAGATAGACAAGGAGAAGCCGCTTTAAGAAAAAAGGGAATTCCCCTAGAATTCTGTCTAACCAGAACTTGCTGACCCCTGTAAGAACTTCTTCCTTCTTTTGCTTTGTACATGAGACACTGCTATATTCCAACAGCCAGTGATCAATCAGAAGTAACGTCACCCCCAAACTCTAGGAATTTCTCCAATCTCTATGGCAGATAACATAGAAATTGCTTTGATTGCTAGGGCATCATAGCGGATTTATCACCCGTAAGTGCCATCATCCTTCCCCCATTTTTTTCTGAGCTGCTCTCTGGATCAACCATGGACAACAGAGGTGTGGATGGGAGTTTGCCCACCACGGACAGGGACCTGTCAGGACTAATAAATACGCTTACCTTTCAAATTGATTTACATATTACAGATTGCCCAGAGTCAGTCCAGGGTCTCCACACCATATAAGAGGTAGATGTGGGTTCTCTTCAGTACCCCTGTGCACAGTACATGAGAACATGAGAAGGACCCTGCTGGATCAGACCAGTGAGGGTCCATCTAGTCCAGCATCCTGTCTCACACAGGGGCCAACCAGTTCATCTGGAGGGCCAACAGCAGGGCACGGAGGCCAAGGCCTTCCCCTCATAAGAACATCAGAAGAGCCCTGCTGGATCAGTCCAGTGAGGGTCCATCTTAGTCCAGAATCCTGCTTCACACAGTGGCCTCAACCAGTTCCTTTGGAGGGCCAACAACAGGGCAGAGAGGCCGAGGCCTTCCCCTCATAAGAACATCAGAAGAGCCCTGCTGGATGAGACCAGTGAGGGTCCATCTTAGTCCAGCATCCTGCCTCACACAGTGGCCTCAACCAGTTCATCCAAAGGGCCAATGACAGGGCACAGAGGCTGAGGCCTTCCTGTGATGCTGCCTTCTGGCTCTGGAGTTCAGAGGATTAGTGCCTCTGAATGTGAAGGTTCCCCTCAGTCCCCATGGCTAACAGCCATTGTGTCACAGGCCCTGCTGAGCTTGAGCCCTTGGCACCTGTGGAAGAGCTAAGTGCTGACAGGGATGAGGTCTCCACACCAGGAACCCCTGCACCTGACAATGCAGCAAGCTCCGAGGCTGGCCCAGCAACAGCTGGGGAAGATTGCTGCTTGAGCAACACACCCCCTGACTCGCTGCCACCGGTGTCTCGTTTGCGAGAGCAGCGCCAGCGGGACTTGGCAGCCTGGTGGTGTGAAGCATGCATGCCCACCCAGCACTCGTGGAGCCCTGAGTATTAGCGGGAGCCAGGACATGTTTGAGGCATGCTAATTACCGGCCACTTGGAGTCCTACTTAGCCTGTGCTGGCAAACTACCAACTCATGCCAGCAACTAGTCACATCAACTACACTCTGCACCACGCTGCTCGAGTTCATGACTCCTCATTCCTGGTTTGTGACTCTCAGCTTCTTGACCTCGGCTCATCTTGACCTTGCTACTCTGCACCCTGGACCCTCGTCTCTCGGACTCTTGACCCTCGGCTCTGGAACCTCCCTGACAATGCTAACGGTTGGTGATTTGGAGTTGGCTCTCCTGGTTTCTTGACTTGCTCGGCTCCTGAACTCTGGACTGTCCCTCGACCACCCCCCTCGGCTTGCACCTTGTACCTGGTTATTCAGCTTGCCTGGCTTGGACCTCAGACTGTGCTCTGACCACCCCACGCTCACCTGGCCCCGCATCCCGGCTTGTGACACATTGATAGACTTATCCTTCATGAATCTATGTAATCCCCTTTTAAAGCTGTTTGTTCCTGTGGCCATCACTACATCCTTCGGCAGTGAATTCCCCATTCCACCTGAATTGTAGGGGACTAGTTCCAATGGCTCTGTTCTGCTAGAGGCAGCTTCCTATGGCTTTTTGTGATGGGGGAAAGGCACCGCCTGCCATTCACAGTATGGATCCATGAAATCCATCCCAGGAACTCAGTGGCTATCCAGAATTATTTCAAGAGGACTTTATCCTGATGTGGTTAGGGTTAGGGTTTGCGGTTAGGGTTTGCGGTTAGGGTTAGGGTTTGCCAACTCCAAACTGGGAAATGCCTGGGGAAGGCAGAGTTTTGAGAGGGAGTTCAGCAGGTGTGTACTGCCATAGAGTCCACTTTCCAAAGCAGTGATTTCCTTCTGGGGAACCAATCTCTGCAGTTCAGAAATAAATTGTAATTCTGGAACAGCACCCACCCCTACCAGGAAGATGGCAACTGTAACAGTGTCTGATTCCGATCAGGGCCATAGTCCACATGGAGAAGGCTTTTCAGCCTGCTCCCCCCCAACACACATGGGTTCCCCGATACAAACCAAATAGTTTCACAGCTTTTCTGTGTTGAAGTACAAACCAGGAGATGAAGTCACAGACCCCCCAACATAGTTGGACCCCTTCCAGGAATCATTTCCTATCTCTGGTCCATTCTACACCTGGCATTTGCTCCACATTTTCTCAGCACTCGACCTGGTTCCCCCTTGCCTTGGGATGTCTGTTTTCATAGCATCTGGTATGCAGATTTTCCTGTGTCAGCACTTGCCTTTGCAGTCATTAGCCACCTGAGCCAAGTCATTCATGATGAGGTGACAAATACAGAGGGGGAAATAGGGGCAGGGGACCTGATGGAGATTAATGAAGCCATATCAAGTTATCTGCTTATTGTTCCCATCAATTCAGAAGCAGAGGAAGGAAAAGGTGTCACTCAGAACCACGTTCAGATACCCTGGGGCCAATGCTCCCTCTAAGGTGTGGAGTCCCGTGAGCAAAAATTCTATTTTGTGAGCTACTGGCATTAAAGTTGTGAGTGAGTGCATAAAGTTGTGAGCGAGTGCTGCAGCATAAATTAGTTTGCTCTGAAGCCATCCTTCCTGAGAGAAGATAAACATGTTCTAGCCAGACACTAGAAAACTGTGAGCTAGCTCACACTAACTCAGAGGGAACATTGTCTGGGGCAATGCTGTACTGACGGCGATGTCACCCCTGAACGGCAATAAATCTATGCAGAAGATACCGTAAAACCAGATGAACAAAGAAAGTGAAAGCAGCATGCAGCACAGAGGGAGATTAACCTCCCGACGTGGCTGTGGAAAAACTGTGAGGAAACAGATGGGTGCAGAATCCACCTCTGCCTGACCCCTGTGCCACAGAAAGGCATGGCAGAATGCCAAAGCTTATGTGAGGAAGGCACCACTTTACAATGTAGGGGAAGGATCACGTTTCTGGATGCTTATCTGTGTTACCAGAACAACAACAAAATGTTAGCATAACACAACTGCCTCAGAATTTTTTTCTCCTTTATGTGCTGGCTTTCTACTTACGGGGAGCTGTTGCCTTATGAGAGCATTCAAAAGGGGTGTCCTTGGGAACACCCACCTGCAGTTATGATAATGTGCCAACCGAAGGCTTGCCTTTTAAGAATGCTAGGTTGTGAGGGCTTTAAGGGTGGCCAGCCGCCAAAGAGATCGTATTTCAGTAGCATTATGCTGAGCGCTCCGGTTTCCAGCTTGTTTCTGGGCTAGTTCCAAGTGCTGGGATTATTCTTCAAAGGCCTAAAGACCAGGGTATCTAAAAGGCCTTCTCGAATCACACAAGCCTGCATGTCATATGAGATTGCTAGCTGTCATTTTGCCCCTCCCCCACTTAACTGAGGTGACTTTGGTGGGAAAATTGTAGGGCGTGTTTTGGAAATAGGACTACACTGGAATGATGTAGTTCAGGGAGGTCAGACCAGAACCAGAAGGTTGAAATTCAATCAGAACAGTTTCCTGCTAAACATTAGGGAGAACTTCCTGACAGAGCGGTTCCTCGGTGGAATGGGCTTCCTCGGGAGGTGGTGGGCTCTCCTTCTTCGGAGGTTTTCAAACAGAGGCTAGATGACAGCAGTGCTGATTCTGTGAACTTAGGCAGATCATGAGAAGGGAGGGCAGGAAGGGTTCCCCTCAGCACTTAGTTCTCGTGGCCCCTTCGCACACACCTACAGAAATGCCGATCGCCACTTTGGGGTCAGGGAGCAATTTTTCCCCCCCAGACTGCAACCAAGACATCAGAAAGAGATTGAGACCAGGAAGGGCAGTCATGAAGGAGCTAGAATTGATCCTTAAGCTGAAGGGTGTGTAGCTGCTTACCAAGATCAAGATAATCCATGCCTTAGCTTTATTTCTAATTATGTACAGGTGCGAAAGTTGGAGAATAAAGAAAGCTGCCGGAGAGGGAGTTGATTCATTTGAAATGTGGTGTTGGAGGAGAGTTTTGTGGATATCACAGACTGCCAGGGGGAAAAAAACCCAACAACCCCCCCCAAAATAAGTGGGTTCTAGATCACATCAAACCTGAACTCTCCCTACAAGCTATAATGACTAAACTGAGGATCTCATACTTTGGTCATATTATGAGAAGAGTCACTGGAAATGACAATAATGCTAGGAAAAAAAACAAAGACAGCAGGGAAAGAGGAAGCATGAGATGGACAGCATGAGATGGACAGACTCAATCAGGGAAACCACAGCCCTCAGTTTGCAAGACCAGTTAATGAAAGGACATTTTGGAGGTCATTGATTAAGAACATAAGACCATAAGAGAAGCCAATGCTGGACTAATGGCCCATCCAGTCCAACTCTGCGTCACACAGTGGCCAAAAATACCAGGTGCCATCAGGAAGTCCACCAGTGGGGCCAGGACACCAGAAGCCCTCCCACTGTTGACCCCCTCCAAGCACCAAGAATACAGAGCATCCCTTGTCCCAGCCTGAGAGTTCCATGTGGGTAATAGCCACTGCTGCAATGCCCAGATGTTTTCCCAATTCCCTCTTGAAGCCATCCATGCTTGTAGCCACCACCACCTCCTGTGGCCATGAATTCCACGTGTTAATCACTCTTTGGGTGAAGAAGTACTTCCTTTTATCCATTCTGACCCGACTGCTCAGCAATTCCATGGAGTGCCCACGGATTCTTGTATTGTGAGAAGGGAGAAAAGTACCTCTTTCTCTACCTGCTCTATCCCATGCATAATCTTATAAACCTCAATCATGTCACCCCTCAGTCATCATTCGAGGGTTGCCTCAAGTCAGATGGCATTTAACATACAATTCAAAAACACATATTCCTTTATTGAAAGCAATTGTGAACAGACCAGAGTCTAAGTCCTTCCATTGGGGCTAGCATCAGCACAACGAAGAAGAGATTGGATTTATACCCCGCCCTTCATTACCCAAAGGAGTCTCAGAGCAGTTTACATTCTCCTCTCCCTTCCCCTCCCCGCAACAGACACCCTGTGAGGTAGGTGGGGCTGAGAGAGCTCTCTCGAGAACTGCCCTTGAGAGAACAGCTCTGGAAGAACTTATGACTGACCCAAAGTCGTACCAGCAGCTGCATGTGGAGGAATGGGAAATCAAACCTAATTCTCCCAGATTAGATTCCATGCTCCTAACCACTACACCAAACTGGCTCTTTCCCCATACAATGTACTCAGAGAAATACTCCCCCCACCCCGCAAATTCACAGCTGGAACATTATCACATTTTTATCCCCTTTCTATTCAAATGGAATCACAGAAGCCACAGTTGAAGAAGGATGGTAGGGCGGATAGGGGACCGTTCTCACTGGTGCTTATAATGGGGCCACTTCGAAATGACTTGACGGACATGCTCTCCAGGAGATACGATATCGCTGACATCACTGTGAGCCATTAAAATGTAGTCAGGATGCAGGTAGCCTATCTTTACCGAGAAGTCAAGCCAGCACTTCAGGGCTTTCCAGGCTACTTCATTGGGAGACCTTTCTGAAAAAGGGGAAATTAAAAAAAATGAGATTCAAAGATTCCTTGGTTTTGTACCCCATCATGCCCCTACCCTTTTTGCCATGAAGTCACAGCAAACTTAAGGTGACCCTGTAGGGTTTTCAAGATGAGAGACATTCAGAGATGATTTGCCATTGCCTGCCTCTGCATAGCAGCCCTGATATTCCTTTGCAGTCTCCCACCCAAATACTAGCCAGGGCTGATCCTGCTTAGCCTCCAAGAGCTGATGAGATCGGGCCAGCTTGGGCTATCCAGGTCAGGGCCATCATGCCCTTCAACAACTCTAAGAGCAATTTGTTGACATGCCCCTTGATACAATACTCTCATTTTATTTTCTTCCTTTCTTTTATTTTATTTGCATTATTTGCAGTCTATTTTTCTCACAGGGACTCAATGCAGATTAGACAGAGTGAGTCAGTACAAGTGACAAAATGGGGTATTCAATAACCAATAACCAGTCAGAAAGAACTGAAGTAGGGATGGGCACAGACTCTTTTCATGGACAATGCTCCCTCTAAGCTGTGGAGTCTTGTGAGCAAAAATTCTACTTTGTGAGCTACTGACATTAAAGTCGTGAGCAAGCGATATGGCTACTGCATCAATTAGTTTGCTCTGCATCCCTTCCTGAGCGAAGACAAAAAAGTGTGAGCCGGGGGTAAAAAACTGTGAGCTAGCTCACACTAACTCAGCTTAGAGGGAACATAGTTCATGGACCTAATTCTGTGACAAACTAGGCCCTGGTTCATTTTCCCTTTGCCCGGTCTACACATTTGCAGTTTTAATGGAATGCCCACAGACAGTGATTTTTTTCAGTGTTCCATTTGGTCTGTTGGGGTGTTCCATGGGCTGGACATGCCGTTGCCCAGGGAACCCTTTGAAGCCCTGCCACTGCAGCAGTGGTACAATCTGGAAGTGGGCTTAGGAGACATTTAAATGCCTCCTGAGCTCATTTCCGAGTTGCACCTATGACTGACCTCGCAAACCATGGACTGGTTCATAAACTGAGAAAGTCCAAGGGCAAATGGAAGAAGACTTTGCTGGATTATGGACTCCCTTTTATAACTGGATAAGAGAGAAATATAAAGGGATAAACTTTCTATTAGGAAGCTTTTATGAACTTGTAGAACCTCACGGTCTATCTCTGTACAATATGAAATGATAAGTAGAGGAAAGTTATATACAGGAAATTATTACTTTTGTTCTTTTCCCTTCCCCTTCCCCTTTCCCCTTCCCTTAATAAAATTTTATAAAACTTAATAAAAATTTATTATACAATTTTAAAAAATAAACTGGGAAAGTCCATGGAAGTTTGTGGTTTGCAAAATCACGAACCATGAACTTCCATAGACTTCCATTTCCCCCCCACGCTGTGCCCATCCCTAAACTGAAGCATGACACAAAGATTAACATGCTACTTTTAGGTGTTACAAAACTTACATAAGAGCCTACTTACAATAAACTATACATCACAGTGTATGCCCCACGATCTTGAATAATTTATCCAAGTAAGTTTGTGAACCCTTTTGTACACTGTAAGCCTTTTGCCTACATTAAGACAACAACAACAAACCCCTTGAATAATTCAATTGTGCATAGTTTGGGGAAAGCCAGGAGAGTGGGAGTTTTCCTTACTTCCTCAGGTAGCCCATTCTATAAAATGGGAACCACAACAGGGAAAGAACGTGTACGGGCAGTTGTTGATTTTGCCCATTTGCAGGTTGGCACCTGCAGAAGTCCCTGCTTGGCATGAGCAAAATTGTCATGACAAAGCATAGGGTGACACCTTCATTTCTTTTTGATTTCTCTCTGTAAAGAAATCAAAGCACCCTTTCGTACTTTCAGCCTTTTCAGCTGTTTTATATTACACACCACAGGGAAGTATCCTAGTGGGAAGGTTTGAGGAGGCATTGCCTGACTCTGAGCATGTACAAAGTGAAATCCTCAGCCTTCACTAACACAATAACACATGGAATTAACATTAACATATTAAGACATGGAATTCACTGCCACAGGAGGTGGTGGTGGCTACAAGCATGGATAGCTTCAAGAGGGAATTAGATAAACATATGAAGCAAAGGTCCATCAGTGGCTATTAGCCACAAGGTATAGATAGGAAATCTCAGTCTGGGTCAAGTGATGCAGTGTATTCTTGGTGCTTGGGGGGGGCAGTGGGAGGGCTTCTAGTATCCTGGCCCCACTGCTGGACCTCCTGATGGCACCTGGTATTTTTGGCTGCTGTGTTACAGAGTGTTGGCCTGGATGGGCCATTGGCCCGATCCAACATTGGTTTCTCTTATGTTATTATGTTCTTACTACTTGACTATATTAATTTTCTCTATAGCCTTTTCCCCTGCACTAGTTGAAATGCCATCAAAGAAAGGCCTTCTTAGCTGAAAGGAGTTGTTGAAAGTTAGTGTTTTAAGGCAAGGCACAGCAGAAAGAAGGGAGCCACAAAGAGAGATAAAGAAAGATGAGAAGAGAAGCAGAAACAAATACATATGCAGTGGAAACCAAATAAAAAGTAGGTTCCACATTGTGGGCTAGGGATGGGCACAAACCAAACCACGAAGCAAAATTTGTCACAAATATTTTCTAGTCCGTAGTTTGTGAACCAAGGTTCACGACGAGACTGCCATCACGAACTTCCACAAACTTTTAAAATAGTTTTAATACTCCGAGTCCCTTTAAACCTGCTGCTCAGCTGTTTCAGGCTTTCTTGTGCAATCCCTTTAAAGTGGAATACACAAGAAAGCACACAAATAGTTTAAAGAGACTGAACAAGAAAGCTGTTTTCCACGCTTTCTGCAAACCCTTTTGAAAGATGAGGATCAAATGGAAAAGGATGAAGATTTTCCACTGATGACCCTGGGGAGGAGAAGGCTCAGGCTGAGGTCTTGTTCCGAGAAAGTATTGCTGCAAATACAATGCAAGTGAATCCTTGTTTTGTGAAACACTGGAGGTGATTCTCAACCTGGTTTAAATTTCCTCGGGTGGCAGGTTGACTTTAACACGTATCCAGGCCATGTTTTGGAATCTGAAGGGGAACGACCTTTCATTTCCCTTCAAGGACCAACACCCACCCCTTTAACACCGACTGTGTTGTGTTCTCTTGAGAACCTCCCTGCTGTGGCATCTCCATCTGGCAGCCAAATGCACACCCTCCTACACAAAGCACATGGACCAAAGGGTGAGAATGTCTAGTGAGGTTCCATAATTCCATGGCTGGTGAGCTACTTTTAATGACAGCATACAATGTGGGTATTTTGAATGCCCCCCTCCCTGTAGCTATGCAACCAGCTAGGCCCATCCTGTTCTTCTTTGTCCTCTAGGGAGGAGTCGGTGATGAGGAAAAGATCTGTACTCAACAGGAGTGGGAGGAACGTGGAACCCACACACTAAGTTAATAGCCCAGGTACCTCCCAAAGTCATTATTCAATGCAAGCAACCAACATGCGGAGCTGGCTTTTCTTACCCGGTGATAAGACATCCTGCCATATGCAAAGTAACCCACCCAGCTCTTGTCGTGCAACAGCAGTGTGGCATCATGCCAGGTGTGATGACTCCTCCTACCTCAAAGAACTGAACCCTGGCACTGGTGTGGCTCCCAATAGCAGCACATGACATCATCTAGGGATCTAGAATGAGGGGCCAAATAGGGGACATGGTGGCAAACAAGGTCTGGGAGTGAAGATTCCCCGTCACTTCCCCCAATTAGAAAAGACAGCTTCAGGCATTTTTTCTGCTAGTCTGACATATTTCTTGCTTTACAGCTGTTGACCCTACAGCCTTAACTTGTTATTTGGTGTCACTTTGCATATCTTGATTGTCATCGTGTTGCATGTTAATTTGCTGTTCATTCTCTGGCTGTAAGTCTGAACCTTGTCTGCCATTCTAACATATTTGATAAAGTGTGTGTGCACATGAAAGCTCATGCCTTGAAGAAGAAGAAGAAGAAGACAAAGAAGAAGACAAAGAAAAGGAGGAGGAGATTGGATTTATAGCCCATCTTTCACTACCCAAAGGAGTCTCAGAGCGGCTTACAAACTCCTTTCCCTTCCCCTCCCCACAACAGAAGGTCATCCAGCAAATGCAAGTGGAAGAGTGGGGAATCAAACCTGGTTCTCTCAGATTAGAGTCCACACCCTTAACCACTACACCAAACTGGCTCAACAAATAAACCTTTGTTGGCCTTAAAGGTGCCATTGAACTCTACATTTGTTGTAATGCTTCAGACCAACATGGCTGACCAACTGGATCTAAGGTCTGGGCTTGTACAGCAAAGGCCTGGAGCCAATGTTGCCAACTCTGGGTCAGGAAAATCCTGGAGATTTAAGGGGTAGGGCTTGAGAAGGGTGCGGTTTGGGGAGAGAGCTCATCAGGGGCATGATTCCCCGCAACCCACCCACCAAAGCTTCCATTTTCTCCAGGGGAACTGATCCCTGCAGTCGGCAGCCCAGTCAAATGGAGGTTGACTACCCCACCTGAATGATAACTGAGGTACCCCCTCAAAAAGGCAGTTGTGGGCTGATGGGAGGAAACAGGAGTAAGTAGATGTTCCTCAGGGGGAAAAAAGAACACTGAATGGCCCAGCATGGTGGAGCGGTGAGAGAGTTTGACTAGGAGGAAGAGGAAGAAGAAGAGGAAGAGGAGGAGGAGGAAGAAGAGATAGGATTTATGCCCCGCACTTCACTCGCAGTCTCAGAGCAGCTTACAATTTCCTTTCCCTTCCTCTCCCCACAACAGACACCCTGTAAGGTAGATGTAAGGTTGCCAAGTCTTACCTTAGTTTTAGTGGGGGAGTCCCAAGTCACAGAGTTTTCCCTTGAATGATAGAGCGTCCCCCTGCAACGTGTCCAGCGTGATGACATCACCTCCAGGTGACGTCATCACGCTAGGCACATTTCCACGATCCCGGCATTTTGGGGGTGGGGTTCCCCCCGGTGGCCCAATCTGGGCCGCGGGTAACGGACCCATCGAGCGGAGGTTTCCTGGGGCCCCCCAGAGGACTTGGCAAGCCTAGGTAGGTGGGGCTGACAGAGCTCTTTCAAAGATTGCTCTTGAGAGAACAGCTCTGAGAGAACTTGGGACTGACCCAAGGTCCATCTATTCCTGGGCACCTCAGTTTCCAACAAGGTGCTTGTCACCATCTTCTGTAACCTGGCCTTTCCAGAATTCTGGAGTTGCCAGGCCCTCCCTGGCCACTGGTGGGCGGCGGGGGGTGGGAGCAGTAGGGTTGCTCGCTCTAGGTTGGATAACTCCTACAGATTTGGGGATGGGACCTGCAGAGGATAGGGATCTCAGTGAGGTACAATTCCATAGATTCTGTGATGTCCTCCTTTGGATGTGGTTTCCCAGGCACCTGTCCTCAGGTCCATTAGCAGAAACAAGCTGGCTCAAAACATCAGTTGTCTGTCTGCGAGGAGACAACTCCAACAACCGACAACTCTAGTGAACATACAAAACTGGAAACTGAAACCGGAGCTCCACCCAATAGGACCAAGTTAAAGCACACAGATATTATGGGGGGTGGTTGGGAGCAGACTGTTCCATTACGTATATGCAGATACTCCATAAATATACCACATATTCCACCCTCCAAAGCATCCATTTTCTCCAGGGGAACTGATATCGGCATTCTGGAGATGTTATTCCGGGGGATCTCCGGACGACGGCATCCCTACAGCACTCAGTTCTAGAACTCGAGGGTAACGTGGGCATGCAGCCACATGACTCTGCTTTCTTAAAGCACCGCTCAGGCTCCTCAGACATCTGATTAACAACACGTATAACATAGATGGTACAAGTCACCGTTCAATGTAGTTACTGGCCATGACCACACAGACAGTTTGGCCCGACACAGTCACTCCTCCCCTCCGGATCAAATGGGTGTTCCCCAACCATACTTATCCCATCACAGGATGACTTGGAGCTGGGTTGAAAAGCCACCACATCACAAGTGGTGTTTTCGGTTCCCCACGCAGTCATTCCACATGGCCGGCAGTGTTCCCTCTAAGCTGAGTTAGTGTGAGCTAGCTCACAGTTTTTTAGCCTCTGGCTCACATGTTTTTGTCTTAGCTCAGGCGGGAGGCTCCAGAGCAAACTAATTTATGCAGTAGCCAAATCACTCGCTCACACCGTTAATGCCAGTAGCTCACAAAGTAGAATGTTTGCTCACAAGACTCCACGGCTTAGAGGAAACATTGATGGCCGGATGTCTGAACGGGGGCAGCGTGCAAAATGGATTGGGCAGTCTGAACCTGCAGATCCATTCTGCCACTAGGGAGGCTTCTTTTTTTTTTTTTAATTGCCTATATGCGCACATACGCGCACATGTGCCCCTATGCGCACACATGAATTTTGGAATCTTTTTGGCAGCGTGTTCCGTGGCTGAAGCACTGCAATAATGTGGATGTTTTACCACGGGATGTCTCCGTGGGTAACCCACAGCAGGTGTGCTTTGTGGCTGATATGCCCCACAACACTTTAAACAAGTTCAGTTAGAAGCGGCACCATATCACGCCAAGCCACCAGTGTGGACACAGTTCAGAGGGCAATCAATACCAGTACCTGTGAAGAGGCCAATGAAAGCGACTCCCAGGGACAAGTCATTGTAGCCGAGGGTGTGAGCTCCTTCAGCACGCCAGCCCCGCCCCTCATACACGTACCCATCCTCACCAATCAGGAAGCTGGCAAGGGGAAAAGAAAGGAAAATATTATTTTTTTGAGAGTTGCGCCCAGCCTACTATGTTTTACTACAACCTCTTGTAAGCGACCTTGAACCACGAGGAGGAGGAGGAGATTGGATTTATACCCCAGCCTTCTCTTGGGGTCTCAGAGCGGCTTACGATCTGCTTTCCCTTCCCCTCCCCACAACAGGCGCCCTGTGAGGTAGGTGGGGCTGAGAGAGCTCTTTTGAGGACTGCTCTTGAGTGAGGGCCCTGAGAGAACTCGTGACAGACCCAAGATCACACCAGCAACTGCATGTGGAGGCGTGAGGAATCAAACTCAGTTCTCCCAGATTAGACTCTACGCTCTTAACCACTACACCAAACTGGCAGGATATAAGTGTTTTAAAAATAAATCAGTAAGTATGTAAATAAATAAATACTTAAACCTTGTTTTAAAGGAGATTTTTTTTTTTCTATTATGAAAATCTACAGAAAAGGCATTAATCATAGAATCATAGAATGTTAAGAGTTGGAAGGGACCTTGCAGGTCATCTAGTCCAACCCCTGCACTCTGCAGAAGCATAGCCAAAAGATAGCCCTACATACCTACAACATACCCAAAAGATGGTTGAAAACGTCCAGGGAAAGAGCATCCACCACCTCCCGAGGCAGTCTGTTCAACCTTAAGGCTGAATGGAATCTACCTTCACTGGGATTTATAACAGTGCAAATAATACCATTTTCCCTTCAGGAGCTGAGAGTGAATGGAACTATAAACCCATTTTCTAGATGTACATTACCCACCTGGAGATCCTGGATAGAAAAACCCATCCTTCCTCTGTCTCCCCTGATTTCTTTCATAGGTCACTCACTATTTTGCCTCCCAGATAAGTACAGCAATAGCAGAACTGGGAATCAGTTTGGGAGGGATGAGGGCTCAGTGGTACAGCCTCTAGTCGGTACGCAGAAGGTCCCAGGTTCAATCCCCCTGCTTCTCTAGTTGAAACGTTCTGGCAGTAGATGATGGGGAAGTCCTCTGCTTGAGACCCTGGAGAGCTGCTGCCAGTCTGAGTAGACAATACTGACCTTATACACACACAGAGACTTCATTACTTTTAAGTTACCACATTGAAAGCAATCATTTTACCTGTAGGCAATGTCACACCAGTGTTTGACCCCCTGATGATAATCTTGCACATTTCTCGTTTCCCTGCTGCACTCTTCTTTTGTTTGACAGGGAGTGCCGGCTGTGTGGCTGATGATGACATTTTCAGGGAGGACATCCTTCAGTGGGGCTGAACAGTTGGCAGGTCTAGCACCCCACCTAGATGGGGTGATGAGCTGGAAACAGCCATTTGCTGTGGGGGGGAAAACACAAAGGGTTAGGGTACTCAGATCTTTAGCCCGAATCACTCAAGGCTCTTCCTTACAATATTGGCAGGATGAGGTTGCTGCGACGTTGTGGCTTGATCCCACATCCAGAAATAAAAGTGGGGAAGTAGGAAAAAAGAGGCCCATAGTCATAGGGGGCACTGGGGGCAATGCCCCCCACATATGAGCACCGCCCCTCAGAGAAAAAAAATTAGAAACCTAGTGGGAAATAGATTTTTAAAAAAAGAAGAAGAAGAACATAAGAACATAAGAGAGGCCAATGTTGAATCAAGCCAATGGCCCATCAATCCAACACTCTGTTGTCACACAGTGGCCAAAAATACCAGGTGCCATCAGGAGGTCTAGACACTAGAAGCCCTCCCACTGCTGCCCCCTCCAGCACCAAGAATAGAGGGCATCACCTGCCCCAGACTGAGAGTTCCCATCTATACCCTGTGGCTAATAGCCACTGATGGACTTCTGCTCCAGATGTTTATCTAATCCCCTCTTGAAATAATGTAAGATGTGTGTGGGTGTCTCAAAATGACCCCAAGCACAGGCAGGGACATTTCAGTTTCATTTTTTTCCCCAGACAGTGAAAAAAATAGGTTTTAAAAAATGTAATAAAATAAAATAAAATTGCAAAATCCCAAACAGAGCTGGAGATCCCCCACCCTCCCTGGCGTAGGCAGAAAAGAAACCTGGAATGGAGTCTCTCCAATTAAAAGGACTAGAGATGGCATAGACATCGCAGTGGAGCTGGAGCTGCTGCTTCTGCTACTGCAAGAGGAGCGGCTGGTGCAGCCGGGGTGCCCCCCCCCCCAGATTTTCCCATGCTCCACCAACCAAAATTTTCAGGCTATGCCCCCGAGAAAAGAGCAAGTGTCCAGTAGCACTTTAAAGACTGACAAGATTTGTGGTAGAGTAGGAGCTTCCATGAGTTTCTACAGACTCTGAAGAAGGGAGTAAGTAAAGGTAAAGGTTCCCTTGCTCGAAAGCCAGTCGAATCCGACTCTAGGGTTGCGGTGCTCATCTCCGTTTCAAAGCCGAAGAGCCAGCGCTGTCCGAAGACGTTTCCGTGGTCATGTGGCCGGCATGACTAAACACCAAGGCGCACGGAACGCTGTTACCTTCCCACCGAAGTGGTACCTATTTATCTACTTGCAATTTCTTGCTTTCGAACTGCTAGGTTGGCAGGAGCTGGAACTAGAGACAGGAGCTCACCCCATCATGCGGCACCCGGGTCTCGAACTGCTGAACTACTGACTTTCCACAGCCTGCAGTTCAGCGTCTTAACCACTTGAGCTACCGCAGCTCCGAAGAAGGGAGTAGTGACTCACAAAAGCTCATATCCGGAAACACATTTTGTTAATCTTTAAAGTGCTACTGGACACTTGCTCTTTTCTACTGCTACAGACAGATGGACACAACTACCCGTCTTGATCTGTCTCCAAAGTGGAGAATTATGGACCGTAGCGGGAGATCAACACATCCAGAATCCTTGTCTCGTGATAAGTGTATTATTGATTCCACGGCTGCATACAGAGTCCAGAGCCACGTTACTTGTGAGATATTTATATTGCTCCTGCAACTGTGAAGAAGAAGAAGAAGAAGAAGAAGAAGAAGAAGAAGAAGAAGAAGAAGAAGAAGAAGAAGAAGAAGAAGAAGAAGAAGAAGAAGAAGAAGAAGAAGAAGAAGAAGAAGAAGAAGAAGAAGAAGAAGAAGAAGAGGAGGAGGAGGAGGAGGAGGAGGAGGAGGAGGAGGAGATTGGCTTCTTTTGTGGGCATTTCAAAGTTATGAGTTGGGTTTCATCTATGATTCTTTGTTGTATGTTTATGTTGTAACATTGATTGTAAGAATTATTGTTATCATTCCTCTTTGGTCTTTAGACATTTGTTACTACAATAAAGTTTCTTTATTGGCTTAGGGCTACATAGCATTTATACTCCCTGCTACTGGAAATGCCTACAGTCATGGAAGGTGACTCGCAGGAGGAACTTTCTCGTGTTGCAGGGATGTGCCCTGGGTGCAACTAGGTGGGGGGGTAGACTGCTCCCCTGACCTTGCTAACATATGAGATCAGCTTGAAACAATAAGGGTAAACTGCCACCTCCATTGTAGCATTCTTGGTTCCAGGAACATTTGGTAATGTTTAACCCTCGTCCGCCGATAGGTAATGATGTACGAAATTTTCAGCAGGCCAAATGACTGGCTCGTCCACCCGACTTTGCACTCCCACCCAGTCCACACACACTATGCTAGCTGGGGTAGTAAGGTGCCTTGTTCCCCTCCATACTTTTGGGTTTGCTGGGAGGTTTACCTTGTGACAGAGCACAAAGAACGAACAGCGCAGTTTCCACCTTGACCATCTTGTTGTCCGCCTCTGTCCCAAACGGCTTAGAAAGAACCTGAAGGAAGTAAAATATTTGTATATTAAAATGGGCTCTCGAGTTGCCAAGCCCTCCCCAGCCACTGCTAGCTCCAGGTTGGAAAACTCCTGGAGATCTGGGGATGGAGCCTGCATTGGAGATGATGATGATGATGAATAACAACAATAACAACAGCAACAATAACAATAACAATAATAATTTGATTTCTATCCCATCCTCCCCGCCGAAGCAGGCTCAGGGCGGCTTACAACATTCATAAAGTGCAGATGCAGTTAAAACATCAACGACATATAGATAGCTTGAAATTAACCATCATGTAAAACATGAGCTGCGGTGGCTCAAGTGCTTAAGACGCTGAACTGCAGGCTGTGGAAGGTCAGTAGTTCAGCAGTTCGAGACCTGAGTGGCTGCATGACAGAGTGAGCTCCCGTCTCTAGTTTCAGCTCCTGCCAACCTAGCAGTTCGAAAGCAAGAAATTGCAAGTAGATAAATAGGTACCACTTTGGTGGGAAGGTAACAGCGTTCTGTGCGCCTTGGTGTTTAGTCATGCCAGCCACATGGCCACGGAAATGTCTTCGGACAGCGCTGGCTCTTCGGCTTTGAAACGGAGACGAGCACCGCAACCTTAGAGTCGGATTCGACTGGCTTTCGAGCAAGGGAACCTTTACCTTTACCTAATACATATAAAACGCTGGAACATATCATGTAAAAGAGCAACGTTTCTTTATGGTGTCACTTGGGTGATCGTTGGGTGGCTCTTCTTTCAAACCAGCTCAGTTCTCATTGTTATATGGCAGGTATGGCTGAGGACACGATGGTAAGGCCCAAGGCACAATGGTGAGATCCAGGGCACAGGCTGGCTGCAAAGATGGCCAAAGCCAGGGCACAGGGACACTCCCCAGTGTATGGTGCAGCTTCTAATCGAAGGCCTGGTGGAAGAGCTCTGTTTTACAGGCCCTGCCTTGAGGGAGTGAGTGGGGAAAACAAACAACATCTATGCAGAATCTCAGATGCCCCAGATCATATTTGAACTGAACTGTTTTCACAGTCCAGCAGCAATCAGTTCCCCACAAGTTTCTTTCCAAAGGAGTAAAGTTCACTGGAGTCTCTAAAGGCAAGTCATCTGTACATACATTCATGAGAATAAGCACGTGTAGCCAAAGATATACTTGATTCAAAGGGTCAGGGGGATGGTCTTGGGGACAATTAGAATATCAGCAAAAACCTGCCTAAGCTAACCGGTGATACATTCACAAAGAATGGAGCAACAAAGTACCAAGGTCACAGTCGCAGGCTACAGGGCGATAAAGAAGAGGGAGAATCAAAACATAACATTCCAAGCCAAGTGTGACTCATCCAGCAGCAAGCGTCCCCCCATCCCAGCCATGGCAGCTGCATAGCAGACAACTGTGATGTATCTGAACATAAGAAGAGTCCTGCTGGATCAGACCAGTGGCTCATGTAGTCCAGTATCCTGTCTCACACAGAGGCCAAACAGTGCCTCTGGGGGGCCAACAGCAGGGCAGAGAGGCCAAGGCCTTCCCCTGATAAGAATATTAGAAGAACCCTGATGGATCAGACCAGTGAGGGCCCATCCAGTCCAGCATCCTGTCTCACATAGTGGGTAGCCAGTTCCTCTGGAGGGCCAGCAACAAGGCAGAGAGGCCGAGGCCTCTCCCTGATAAGAACATAAGAAGATCCCTGCTGGATCAGACCAGTGGCCCAACTAGTCCAGCATCTTGTCTCACACAGAGGCCAGCCAGTTCCTCTGGAGGACCAGCAATGGGACATAGAGATCAAGGCCTTCCCCTGAGGTTGCCTCCTGGTACTGGGATTCAGAGGTTGACTGGCTCCGAATGTGGAGGTTCCCCTCAGTCACCATGGCTAGTAGCCACTGATATACCTGTCCTTTAAGAACCTGTCTAATCCCCTTTCCAAGCTGTCTATGTCTGCGGTCATCACTAGAGACCTGACCCACTGATGCCACCTAGTTGAGATGTGATGCCACAGAGGAGGCCTTTTTTACTGGTGAAATTCCCCCCCTCCCCTACTCTCCCAGCATCACATTGAACTCAATCCATATTTCTAGGTGTGGCCTTATCCCAAGTGGCTCCAGCCATCAGGCAGATTATTGCCATTGTGTGCACGCCAATGGAAGGTCCACTTCACTAGCTCCCTCTCACTGGAGCTGCTCCTGTGTGATTGCAAGGACAGTAGATGTCTCATGCTATTCTTGACCCGTCCAGTAATCCAAAATATCATCAACTTCCACTATGTTTGGGGTGTTTTTTGGTATTAAAGTCCCTCACTGTAGAATCTCAAAGACTACATTGTGATGGACTGTTGGGCAATCCTTCGATACAAGATTTGTCTCATCCTCTTATTAAGGCCCAATTTAAAGCTTATTGAAGGACAGGGGAAGTTAGTCTGACATTCTGTCTCACCCTTAATAGCTGATGTGTGTCAGTGAGTCCACTTGTGTAAGAAAGACACTGAACAGAATAACAAAACTATTATTTCCTATAACAAAACTTCACAACACGTTCAGAGTAGCAGCTGTGTCCATCTTTATGGTCTCATTTTTGTTTCCAATCCCATGCATTTGTTTTAAAAGAACAACAACACAAACTGCAGCCATTTTGATTTGACTCCATAAATGTGGGTTACTAAATTGGCTCTCATACTTTGGTTTATTCAAGATGTAATGCAAAACCACAGTTTACTCCAACCATTGTTCATTTGTGAAACCAGAATTCAGCTCAAAGGCAATCACTCAAGCACTCGGTTTGCCTTGAGAGATACTAGTTTCATTACCTTTGTCCTGCCCAGGGATTTCTGTACTTGGAGTATTTACAGGGTGTCTCTGGAGAACAAGCCAAGATTCAACCAGGATGTTCATGATGACAGAGTGCCTTTGCATCTGTCACGACACTGAACTGATTAAAATGAGTGACATGAGCTTGATTTTTGGAACTAATAAACTGGATAGAAAAGAGGCAAAACTAGCTGCCTTACTAGCTGAGAAAGTATCCTAGATGCTTGTGGAAGAAAAACCTAAGAGTAGCATTCTACAAAGAAGGAAAGGAGAAATCCCTCAGGAAAGAAAGTGAGTCTTGTCCAGCTACAGATTGCTGCCCTCTACAGGATCTTCTTTTCTTCTTTGTACACAAGACATCGCTACATCCAAGGTTGCTATATCCAACCTCGGTAACCATAATTAGTTCAATTAAATTAGTTCAATTAAAACATGATTTCATCTTATGTCTGAACTGAACCAAAGATTGGGTGGGATCCAGATGACATTTTCCCAGTGGCACAGTTGAATTAGAACTAGAATGATAAAAAGTCTGGAACACTTTCCCTGTGAAGAAAGATTAAAGCGCTTGGGGCTCTTTAGCTTGGAGAAACGACAGCTGAGGGGTGACATGATCGAGGTTTATAAGATTATGCATGGGATAGAGCAGGTTGAGAAAGAAGTACTTTTCACCCTTTTTCACAAGACAAGAACTCGTGGGCACTCAATGAAGTTGCTGAGCGGTCGGGTTAGAACAGATAAAAGGAAGTCCTTCTTCATGCAAAGAGTGATTAACACATGGAATTCACTGCCACAGGAGGTGGTGGCAGCTACAAGCATGGATGGCTTCAAGAGGTAATTGGATAAGCATACGAAGCAGAGGTTCATCAGTGGTTATTAGCCACAAGGTATAGATAGGGACTCTGGGGCAAGTGATGCTCTGTATTCTTGGTGCTTGGGGGGGGGTCAACAGTGGGAGGGCGTGTAGTGTCCTGGCCTCCACTGGTGGACCTCCTGATGGCACCTGGCATTTTTGGCCACTGTGTGACAGAGTGTTGGACTGGATGGGCCACTGGCCTGATTCAACTTTGGCTTCTCTTCTGTTCTTCTGTTCTTAATTTTCCTGCCTCCCCTCCTTCCACAGCAGAACACTGACGTTCACGAAATGCTGGCCCTGGTGGATAAGGCTCCCTGGGGAACAACATGAGGGGTGTATGTCTGCAATAGTGAGGGGAAATTGGTGGAAATTGCCAGTTTAGACTGGATCCATCACTGGATTCATCACTTATTTTTGCTCATTTGTGTCTGTCATGATGTCTCTTTTAATTTGTGTGTTTAGGTATGATATGTCATTAACTTTCTCGGTATTTGGTATAGTGATTAAGTGCATGGACTCTAATCTGGGAGAACTGGGTTTGATTCCCCACTCCTCCACTTGCACCTGGCTGGATGGCCTTGGGCAAGCCGTAGTTCTGGCAGAGCCGTTCTTGAAAAAAGAGCAGTTTCTGTCAAGAGCTCTCTCAGCCCCACCTACCTCACAGGGTGTCTGTTGTGGGGAGGGGAAGGAAAAGGAGTTTGTAAGCTGCTCTGAGATTCCCTTGGGTAGTGAAGGGCGGGGTATAAATCCGACCTCCTCTTCTTCTTCTCTTGGTATGTAACACTGCCACCAGGAATTTGATTCCAGTCTTAGTAATCAAACTTTCTCTCAGTATTGTGAGATGCCCCAAACGTCTTGTTAGTCTCTAAGGTGCTACTGGAACTCAAATCTAACTGTTTCTAGAGGAAGAGGCCATATGCCCATCCCCTCCCTGTCAACATTCTGGGGTGTTGTCATTGATTTTGGTGAACATTTGTGTGTGTGCGCGCGCCGCACACACATCCATGTGTGCCTGGAAGTCATGGTAACTTCTGGTGATCCCTAGTAGGGCTTGGACGTTTCAGAGAGGTGGCCAGGATTTTTTGAGGGGTGGCATTTTAAGGGGGCAGTTACATTATAGTTCAGCAAATTGTCTTTAAAGGGGGAAGGTTCCCGGTCTGTTTCTAGCCCTTCCATTCAAAGGACAGGGCAGCAAGCACATCAGCTTCTGGGGGGGTGGACAGCTTAGATGACATTTAGTTGCCTTCAGAAGGCATCTAAATGCCCTTTGAGTTCCCTTCCACAGGGCAAGAAAGCCTAGAAAGGCACTCAGGAGTGGCACCTTCAGTACATCTCCGACAATCACACTTTCTGCTAGCCCAGTCCTGCTGTACACCACCTAGGTCATGGTGAGCCTTTCAAAAGCGTCCCCATGAGCCTTTGGGAAACATGGGCTAGGCAGAAAGGGGGCTTGTTACAGGCACATTGAAGGTGCCACTTTTGAGTGCTCTTCTAAGCTTTCTTGCTCTGTGGAAGGGAACTCAAAAGGCATTTTGTCACCATCTGGGCTGTGCAAGCAAAGCCTAGCAGGCTCAGGGAGCCTGTGCAGCAGTGAGAGGAGGCTGAGAGCCCCTGAGAGGTTTTGGAGCCCATTTTAGCCAATCACAGAGAAAGGGGACTTATAACAAAAGAGCTGGTGTGCCCATCATTGCACACTGCATAGGGAGCCCTCAGTGCAGAGGTGCGAATCATCGATCCCTCGTTGAAGCGCACCAGAAACACACGGGGGGGGAAGCTCACCCATGGTTGCGTCTGATCACGCAGTGGCGGGCCGTGCCCACAGCTTCCAAGGACTGTGTGATCGTGCAACTGTGGGTCAAATTCCTATGGAGCAAATAGCCTCACTTCCCCCTGCTTTATCCTGTACCTGTGACCACCAACTATATTTATATATTTGGCTATATATTTGGCTCCGCTATAGCTGAATGCCCATCCCTATTATTAGGTTTGCCAACTCCCAGGTGGGGGTCTGGAGATCTCATGGAGTTACAACTAATCTCCAGACTACAGTTACCCTGGAGGGGGAGGGGAAGGCTATTTTGGGGGGCGGACTCCATGGCATTATACCCCGCAGAGCCCCCTCCTCCCCAAACTTCAACCCCTCCATGCATCACCACCAAATCTCCAGGGATTACCCTACCAGAGTTGGCTACCCTAGTCACAGGAAGAGCCTTTCCAAATGTCTGGTGCCTAAGGACCCTGGTTAATGGACATGCCAGGGACTGAGGCTGGGACTTTCACTTTCAAGTGCTCCAGGAGTAAGCCACAGCCCCTCCCACATCAAAATGCCGCCTTATCTCAAACCACCGCACTTAATCTGTCTAGATCAGTGCTGTCTGATCTGATTCGCAACGGCTCTCTGGCAGACAGAGCATTCCCGTGATCTGCTAACAGAGATCCTCTTCACTAAAGAACATCAGAAATTCGATACGGGACCCGCTCCGCCCGTGCAAGCTTTCGCTGCATCATGACAACTCCGTGATTTAATCCATAACAGTCAGACCCCTGCGGCTGCTGGCTGCTTATCTGACTTCTCCCTTCAGCTGTCCTACTCAAAGTCAGATCTAAATCGTAGCTTGGAAAAAAAACAGCGAAGAGATGGTCTAAGACTTACCTGCGTCTTCCCTGGGTAAAGCCTTCATTGTACAAAATAAAACCACGGGTTGCCTCTCCTCTTTTTTAAGGGTGGCTGGTGGATTATGGGAGAAGCCAGATGTCGAAATAAAGAAGAATCCTCTTGGCAAGGTGTCACCGTGTTGTGGATCAACAACGGGGAGGGTGTGAATGGGAGACAACCAAGCTGTGGGACCTCAAAACAAAGATCCAAGCTTCCACTCCCAGAGGTTTATGTCAAAGACCCGATTTCCTGGCTAGTTCATCTGCAGTAACACTGGGAATCCACTTTTTGCATCACCGTAATTAAAATCTGAATTGTGCGTCATCCTAACTTAGATGAGTTTCAGCTTCTGACAACAGCCTCAATGACTCAAAGACATTCTGGCTTAGAGAAAGTTTAGGGTGAAAATAAGCTCTTACCTGCTTGACTTCTGTCCCTCAAGTAAGAGGCGAAAGATGCCAGAATTGTACTAGAAGAATTAAGCAAAGCGACCACTCAGTATGCAGGCTGGTCAGGAAATATGGGCTTCACACGAGTGATGTCGCAACTGGAAAATGTGGGGATGGCTTGAATAAGGAAGTGTCCGGTGGAGGAAAATGCCTCTCGGCAGGTAGCGCAGGGGATTCTTTCGGTTTTTTGTTTTGGCACTGCTAAAAAATAGTTACTAACAATGCTGATCTGTTTTGGTTCTCCAGTTGCTAGCCTTGTCCTGGATGTGAGGTAGGTTAGGCTGAGAGTATGTGAGGGGCTAAGTCACCCAGCAAGTTACCATGGCAGATTCAAACCTGGGTCTCCCAGAGCCTAATCTAACACTGTACATACAACTCCACATTGTCTCATAGTGTCTAGTGGCTAGAGAAGACTAGGGAGATCTGAGTTCAGATCCTGACTCAAGTTGTGCAACTGACCGACCTTAGATTAGTTGCTGCAGATTTTCCGTGTTGTGTGGCCGTGGTCTCAGCATTGTAGGAGCTGATGTTTCGCCAGTAGCTGTGACTGGCATCCTCAGAGGTATAACACAGAAAGATGGAGTACTCTCTGTGTCACAGTGACCTTAGATTGTTATGTATGATTGTTATTTTATGGGAAGATTGCCAAAAGTAAGGAGGTAAGAGTCATCCATGGAATCAAACAGAGGCTGCTAGATATCGAACTTCAAAAACTGCAGCCTCTTCATCCCCCTGTCTGTTCTTCAGCTACATTACATCTTAAGAATGTTGTGGGATGTATCCCCCTGTATTTGTATAATCTTGATAGCCCTAGCCATCGAAGAGCCTTCTCCCTTGCTCGAGTAAATGCTTTTCCTTCAAAACTATTGTATGGTAGATTTCAAAATATTCCTAAGCACGAACGGAGATGTGACTGTGGTTCTAATTCTCTTGATTCAATTGATCACATACTGTTGGATTGTTCGTGGCATGTATCTGCCAGGGAAAAATGGTTAAACACTTGGTTGCATGGTAAACATCACCTTTCCAATGCAATAAAATGCCAGTTTCTACTGAATGATATATCAGCAGAGATTACCATGGCAGTGGCCAATTTTCTGGTTGACGTGATAAGAGTGAAAAATTTGGGAAACTACGTTTTATGATTTTATAAGTTAACTCAGATTTCTAGCTGATTGTGTTATTTACTGTCCTTGTTTTTTTAATGCTTAATATTTATATGCCATTAAAGTTTTATTTATTGATTGATTGATTATTATTTTATGTCATTTCTATGCCCCACCTTCATTCATACACCAGACAAATACCTTGTGATTGGCAAACCTGTCTGGAGAGCTCCTCTCTCTCTTCTTACCTCCAGTGTTCCCTCTAAGCTGAGGTGGTGCGAGGTAGCTCACAGTTTTTTAGCCTCCGGCTCACACATTTCTGTCTCACCTCCAGAAGGATGGCTCCAGAGCCAACTAATTTATGCAGTAGCCAAATCACCCGCTTGTGACTTTAATGCCGGTAGCTCAGAAAGTAGAATTTTTGCTCATGGGACTGCAGAGCTTAGAGGGAGCATTGCTTGCCTCTGTGCTCTTTTCATACGGTCCCTACTGTCAGGTCTCTGCCTTAGCAAGCTGTTGAGGTCAGGATATCCATCATGAGTGGCTGTCAAATGAACTGCTGTAAGAAACAAATAACAGAGGAATTAGATGAAGCCGGGAAATCCCCTCCTGTGCCTAAGGTCACGCCAAGGACTGCTGAACCTGGCTGCAGACAGAGGAGTCGAACTGGTACTGGAGGGTGAACAAAAGTCAAAGGTTTTTTTCCTTAATGTAACGCATGATCGATTGTAGAGTTGTGTGTGATTAATTGAACTGTATATAAATTGGAAAGAAGGCCGCATGGCGTAGCTCAATCTCATTGGTTTCTTATTAGATGGCTCATCTCAAGTCCTCTAGTGAGCCTCAGAACTGGGGTTGCCAACTTTGGGATAGGAAATTCATGGATGTTTGGGCGGGTGGGGGCAGAACCTGGAGAAGGTAAGGCGTGGAGAGTGGAGACCGCTCAGCGGGGCATAATGCCATAGAGTCCACCTTCCAAAGCAGCCGATTTCTCCAGGGGAACTGATCTCTGTCATCGGGAGCTCAGTTGTAATTCCAGGAGGTCTCCGGGCCCCATCTTGAGGTTGGCAAACATATTCACAGCAGAGTAGGAATTTGAACTTCCAGCTTCCAAGTCCCGGGGCGACATGCAAAGCACAAGGCCACGCTGTCCGTGTCCTTTAAGTCCTTCAGCAAGCCGCTCTTCTCTGGGGCACAGCCTTCCATTCTACAGACATAAAAGCCAACCTTGCAAGACTGCTGCGAAGTTTATAACAACTCTGAACTCCTGAAAGCGCCAGATGTCTACTAAGCAGTTTGCTGTAGAGCCAGTTTGGTGTAGTGGTTAAGTGCGCGGTCTCTAATCTGGGAGAACTGGGTTTGATTCCCCGCTCCTCCACTTCCACCTGCTGGATGACCTTGGGCAAGACATAGTTCTGGCACAACTGTTCTTGAAAAAAGAGCCATTTCTGTCAGAGCTCTCTCAGCCCCACCTACCCTCACAGGGTGTCTATTGTGGGGAGGGGAGGGGAAAGGAGGTTGTAAGCCTCTCTGAGACTCCCTCGGGTAGTGACGGGTGGGGTATAAATCCAACCTCTTCTCTCATCTCTCATTAATATTATGGCGTATTACTTCCCGACCAGTTTGTTTCTGACATTTTCTGCAGAAACGGCTCTCCACGCAGCTCACACCTGCATTTGTATCCCTCCACCGCTTTCGCTCATTTCCACATAGCTTTCCGCAGTCCAAGGAGCAAAAACGCAGTTTGCCCCCTCTTGTGGCACAGCAAGGCAATTCCCGGGAACAGGGAAGTCTGATGCTGCACCACGAGAGAGGACAAACTGCATTTTTGCTACTGGGACGAGGAATACAAATGCAGGTGTGGGGAAAGCCATCCCTCTGAAAAAATTTCTGTCTCTCCCCCTCCCCCTCTTTTCTTGCTTTGCTTCTTCTTCTTCTTCTTCTTCTTCTTCTTCTTCTTCTTCTTCTTCTTCTTCTTCTTCTTCTTCTTCTTCTTCTTCTTCTTCTTCTTCTTCTTCTTCTTCTTCCTCTTCCTCTTCCTCTTCCTCTTCCTCTTCCTCCTCTTCCTCTTCTTCTTCTTCTTCTTTTTTGCTGTGAGCTTTATATTTTGCCCATCACTCTCAAACTATAAAAGAATTCTTTCAAAATGAACCATGTCACAATTTTATGACTGAAAAAGGATAGGACAAACCCCCCAAACATGTCAGGAAGTAATGTGCCCTAATACTAATGCTTAGTAGACACGTAGCGTGTTCAAGAGTTCACAGTTGTTATAAACTTCACAGCATTATGCTGAAGAATTAGATGATGAGTCCATCAAGGTCCGTATTGTCTACTCAAACTGGTGTTTCTCCAGGGTCTCAGGCAGAGGACTTTCACATCATCTCCTACATGATCTCTTTCAGAAACCGGGACCTTCTGCATGCCAGGCAGATGCTCTACCCCAACACATGTCCCTTCCACTCTGAAGTCTGAAGTCAATGGCAGATGACCATTGACCCAACAAAGGAGAAGGAGAAGAGACCGGCACATGTGGTTGGGACTACATGTGGTCATGTGAATGACCAAAGCTTCGCATCCCGAGACAATGGATAGAGAGGATACTAAACCTAGCCAATTGGCTGGTCCGGATCCAGGAAAGAACCTATGGTTTGGGTTACACTGTAAATAGACCTATCACGTGTGTGTGTGTGTGTGTGTTGGTGTGGTTAGGACTGGCATTTAAGCAGGCCCCTGGCCCTGCTTTTATCATCTCCAGGTTTCCAATCGTTGAATAAAGTATGAGCTGAAATCATTCCGCTATGCTTCAGTCTCAGTACTTTTCACTGGCGACATAGGTGGGATCCCGATGAGCGAGCCTGACTCCGACTCCAGCACTGCACCGCGCACTGATATCCAGGATTCCACGCCCCGCATCCCTGCATCAGCACTCCAATCCCCAATGAGACAATGTGCTCCACATTGCTCCAGAGTCATGGCTGCCGCTCCGGGACACATCTCAGCTTTCAACCCCACACACCCTGAGCTGTGGGAACAGCTCAAGCATTCCTTCATAGTACAAGATACCGATGACACTGCAAAGAAGAAATCATGGCTGCTGAGCATGTGCGGGGTCTCCACAATTTGCTTGGTCCAGGGCCTCATTACACCCAAGACCCTGGACACGGCTACCTATGATGAACTGCTCACAGCCCTCACCAACCACTTCGCCACAAAGCCATCTAAGATGGCTATGTGCATGGATTTCTTTGTGTGCCACCAACAGACAGGGGAATTGGCTGCTGCCTTCATGGCCAACGTGGGAAGGCTCGCCATCAACTGTGAGTTTCCCGCCATTGAGGACTCCATACTAAATCAGTTTGTCTGGGGCGTCCAGGACTCCAAACTCTGGAGGAAGCTGGACAGGCATGACAAACTAGACAGACTCGGCGCTGCAGATGGCCACAGGCTTCGAAAAGGCCCAACGAGACCGCCAAAAAATAGTGCAACCCATCAGGCCTCCACAGCCCAAGGCTCGGACATCTCTGATGAGAACGAGGTGCACAATGTGTGGCACCCCCCATGCAACAATCCACAAACATCCTCCACTGCACCACCGTCCATGAGACCATCCATTCCAGTGCTCCCCAACCCACCCCCCAGACCAGCATCCTGCGCTAGCTGTGGGGAAGATCACGTGCACCACTCTTGCCGGTTCAGGGACGCCGTCTGCCAAACCTGCGGGAAAGCCAGCCAAATCGCCAAAGTCCGCCGCTCCAGAGGGATCTGATGGTGCACAAGCGCATACCAGGAAGCTTCGGACCTGCACACCACAATGATCAACCAGATACTGAATTTGCCCCCTGATGCCCCTAACAAAATACATGTGACTGTACTGGTAGAGGGGTCTCCATGTAAGATGGACTTGGATACAAGGTCTTTGTTCTCTATAATTTCTGTGGAGATCCTACAGAGGCTGTGATGTCCTCAGGCGGGTGTGCCTGATCTGGAGTACAACAGGTTAAATACATTTCACTGTAAAGGGAAACCATCTTCTTAAAGATACAAACACATCACAGAGGCTATGCCTGCATGGGGGACCCCTTCTGGAGAAGCCGCTCATCCTGGCACTATGGGATTTAAAAAAAAAAAAACGGTAGCCATCAAGGGGTGGGGCAAATTCAGAGTACAATACAAAAACTTTGATGGATTATTGGACTTGCTGGTAGTGGAAGGATGTCTCATGAGCCTGGTGGGACTTTCTTGGTCTGGACCCCTGGGGTTTGGGGTGACGGGGTGAACCAAGTGCCACAGGACTTTAATTTGGTGTGTGATAAATTCCCGGGGGTGTTCGATGGTACACTTGGCCGCTACACCGGACCCCCCAGAAACCCTGGACTTAGACCCCACAGTCCAACCTATTAGAATGAAAACGCAGCGACCCCCATCTGCGTTCCAGGGTTTTTGGTAAACTGGACTTAGCACAGCTCCCGGTGGATGAGGCAATCACCAAGGCCCAAACCATGGTAACCCACAGGGGGGGTTTCAGAGTCCGCAGGCTACAATTTGGGGTGAGTGTGGCACTGGGGGTTTCCCAAAATTTGATGGATTGTCTGCTCAAAGGGATCCCTGGAGTGCAGCCATTCTTTGATGATGTTTTAATAGTGGTTGCTATTTGATTATACATTCCACCAGGGCTTTTTTTGTAGAAAAAGCCCAGCAGGAACGCATTAGCATAATAGGCCACAGCCAACAGCATAAACTCATTAGCATATTAGACACACCGCTAATAGCACAGCTCATTAGCATGTTAGGCCACATCCCCATGTTACCAGACGTGAAGTCATCCAGCCACACCCACCTTTTGCTTCTTATTTCATTTTCCTTGTTTGTTGTCAAAACCCAGGGCTTTTTAAATAAATATATATATATATTAATTGATTTTGCATTACTATGGGATATGGGGAAAGGTTACTAAATCCCTATCTCTAAAAAATTATAGGATATGGGTAAGGGAAACTAATACATTGAACATGTGGACAAGGGGAACCCAATAGATATTATTTACCTTGACTTCCGGAAGGCTTTTGATACAGTTCCTCATCAAAGGCTCCTAAGTAAGCTCAATAGTCATGGGATAAAAGGACAGGTCCTCTTGTGAATCAAAAACTGGCTTATAAATAGGAAACAGAGAGTGAGTATAAATGGGAAACTTTCTCAGTGGAGGGTGGTAAGCAGTGGGGTACCACAGGGATCAGTACTCGGTCCCATGCTTTTTAACTTGTTTATTAACGATTTGGAATTGGGAGTAAGCAGTGATGTGGCTAAATTTGCAGATGACATGAAGTTGTTCAGGGTGGTGAAAACCAGGGAGGATTGTGAGGCACTCCAAAGGGATCTGTTGAGGATGGGTGAGTGGGCGTCAACGTGGCAAATGGGGTTCAATGTGGCCAAGTGCAAAGTGATGCACATTGGAGCCAAAAATCCTAAATATAAATACACGTTGATGGGGTCTGATCTGGCAGAGACTGACCATGAGAGAGATCTTGGAGTCGTAGTGGATAACTCGCTGAAAATGTCTACACAATGTGTAGCTGCAATAAAGAAGGCCAATGCTATGCTGGGGATTATTAGGAAGGGAATTGATAACAAATCAGCCAGTATCATCATGCCCCTGTATAAATCATTGGTGCGACCTCATTTGGAATACTGTGTACAGTTCTGGTCACCACATCTCAAAAAGGATATTATAGCATTGGAAAAAGTGCAGAGAAGGGCAACTAGAATGATAAAACGGTTGGAACACCTTCCCTATGAAGAAAGGTTAAAATGCTTGGGGCTCTTTAGCTTGGAGAAACGACGGCTGAGGGGTGACATGATCGAGGTTTATAAGATTATGAATGGGATTGAGCAGGTTGAGAAAGAAGTACTTTTCTCCCTTTCTCACAATACAAGAACTCGTGGGCACTCTATGAAATTGCTGAGCAGTCGGGTTAGAACAGATAAAAGGAAATACTTCTTCACCCAAAGAGTGATTAACATATGGAATTCACTGCCACAGGAGGTCGTGGCAGCTGCAAGCATGGACAGTTTCAAGAGGAAATTAGATAAACATATGGAGCAGAAGTCCACCAGTGGCTATTAGCCACAGGGTATAGAATGAGAACTCTCAGTCTGGGGCAGGTGATGCACTCTATTCTTGGTGCTGGAGGGGGCAGCAGTGGGAGGGCTTCTGGTGCCCTGGCCCCACTGCTGGACCTCCTGATGGCACCTGGTATATTTTGGCCGCTGTGTGACAGAGTGTTGGACTAGATGGGCCATTGGCCTGATTCAACATTGGCTTCTAACTCTACCGGGATAGGGGAAGGGAGCTAAACCCTATCTCTAATCACATTACTGGACATGGGGAAGGGAAGACTAACATGGTGACACGATCTGGTTACATTTGTGTCTTTATCACCTGATGTTACAGAGATCTGTTGCTTATAAACGAGTTAACAAAAAATAGTAAAAAAGAAAAAATGCAAAAACTGATTAATAAAACTGCATTTTCAACTATTATCTTAGTCTTAGGATCTTTTCTTCTTGCTTGTCTTCTTTCCTTGGGGTTTGGGTGCGGCTGCTCCTTTCTCTGACTCCGATGTATCTGGAGAACTAAAGAGTATTGGACTACTGCTTTCTGAATCCTGTGAGTAGGATTCTTCTTCCTCTTCTTCCTCCTCATCCTTATTAGGTTTCTTATCTTTGTCGTGTTGCTTTAAAGTGTTGATCCATAAATTTTTTAGCCTTAGGAACAGAGTCAATAATATACTTTCTATCTTCATATTTAAAACTCAGTAACCATCTGTAAGGGACCCCTTTCTTTTGCAGAGAGAGAGTAAGTTCCTTGTAGAGTCTCTTCCACTTTCTAACTTCAAAGGGGATTCCTTCAAGATTTTTATCTCCTCATTCTTAATTTTTAAGGGGTTCCCCTGTGTAGATTTCAGCACCCGATCTCTGGTAGAACTTCTCGTAAATTTCAAGCATGTTTCTCCAGGGAGTTTATTCTTTTTAATAAAGTCTGGATAAGCCCTGTAGGCCTAGTCCATCTCCTTCAGTAGATCTTCCTGTTTATAATCCATTATTGGGGCCAAAGTCTCTGATAAAATAGCCTTTAAATCTTCATTCTTTTCTTCTGGAATCCCTTGGAAACATAAGATGTACATAGATCTTTCCAGCTGTAGCTGTATTAATTGAGTTTTATTGAAGGATCTCTCTTTTTCTGCTTCATTCGCTCTTTTGTTAATACTCTCAGTCTGTTTTTCCATTTTTTTTATGACTTTTCAGTTGCTGAGGTCCTTCTGTCAATTTGGCTCATCTGCTTCTGCAAATTATCCATTTTCGCATTGAGATTAGTCATCTGCTCCATTAGAGGGCACAGTGCATTCGCCAACAGTGTGGACATATCCGCAGCTACTTCCTGGTTGTGGGAGGGAGTCATTGGTAGGCTGTTTCTGGTTGACGTTTTTTTCTCCAGAGCCGGCTTCTGCCTTCTCCCAGCCATAATATCAACAAGAAGTAAGTTTCCCAAAACAAAGTAAAAGTTATCAGAACTTAGTCTGCTTTTCGTTATTGTGCAGCTTTAATTTTCGCTAATCCTCTTATGCATATAGCTTGTTCCAAAGTTGATTTTAAACTTCATTTTAAAACCGCGTTGTTTTAAACCGGGGTGTGTGTGAATTCTTGAGCGTCTCCCTCCCCCCTGCCACTTTGCCCTTAGGTGCTTCTAATTACTACCAAGGCTTTTGTTCACTCAAATCACCTGAGCACTGCTTAACTCATGCTTTGCCACCTTGGAGATCTTTTAGAAGCTTTTCAGAAGCTGTTGATCATGTCCACTGATCTGGTAGTCATCTCTCAGCACCATACTGGCTCTTCAGTGACGGGACCTTTCGGAGATAAAGGTGAGCCTCAATTCCTTGGCTGTCACCTTGGAAGATGCTCGCCTCAGCTCTCCAGGCTGGGGGTCTCCTACAGAGACCCCAGGAGGGTCCAGGACACATTCAGACCCTTCCTGTCAGCCGAGTTTCGGCGCAACCCCATTGGAGGAAGATGGGGATGTGACCGAGCAGCGAAACGCTTAAACCGGAAGGGCTTAAAACCCAGGACTTTTTTTTTTAGCAGGAACTCCTTTACATGTTAGCCCGCACACCCCTAACATAGCCAATCCTAATAAGTTTCTGCTGTTGGGTGTGGCCTATTATGCTAATGAGTTCCTGCTGGATGTGGTCAACCCAGGAACCCACCGGAACTCCATTCCTGTGTGTTCCTGCCCAAAAATAGCCCTGCATTCCACAGAGTGGCAGCACTTACTCTGAAGCTCACAGAGACCCACCTTGGCAATTGCCATCACCCCAAAGAGACACATGACTACTGTATGTCTTCCATGCCACTCCATTCATCACACGCAATAGCTCAGGATAGAGGGTGAGTCTGCCAAATCTCCTGGAGAAGAGAACACTGGTCTTGGAGAACAGGACGTAAAGCCAACACTGTTCCACTATGGCCAGCTTGCTCTTTTCCTAGGGAGTTAGAGTTTTTTTTTACTGTCTGTTCTGTATGGCCGGTTCTCCTCCTGACAGGTGGCTGGTATTGGGGTGAAAGTGCAAAAGCTTGGGAGAAAGATGGGGGAATGGGCAGGTCCTTTAGTTCCATCTCTAGAATCTGGTCTGCCACCATCTGCATCAAGGTGGGAGCCACCTGCCAACCACAAGTCCTACAGGGGAATGGGCCTAGCTGACTTTGCTGGAGCATGGGGTAGGTTGGCCTCAGGTGAGGGAACATCAACCATCAGGACCACAGGTGGCATGTCAAGAAGCCACATGTGGCTCCTGAGCCGCTGATTGAGTATCACTACAGTATTCTGAAGAGGGGCAGCTGCCATCCAAAATAAAAATGCAAGCCTTCAGAGATAACTTGATGTAGATTTAATGTCTTCTGTGGTGATTCATAAAACATGTCACATGTAGTTTTGTTTCATTACATATTACATTTTGTTCACTCTTGGGGGTTTTTTTGGGGGAATAACTATTATACACTTGAAAGAGTCTAAGTGAATGTCCAATTATGTTTCACTCTGAAACCTGTTATTAAGAATCCAGCCAAGGTCATCTGGAGTTGGCTGCTATTTCTGGGTTGGGGGATTCCTGGAGATTTTGGGATGGAGCCCTGGGGAAGGTGGAGTTTGGGGAGGGGAAGGAGACTGGCAGGGAGGTAATGCCATAGGGACATGTCATGCCATAGGGGATATACCTGGAGAGGCAATCCTGTGGGTACGCCGGTCCCAAACCACATAGGGCTTCATAGGTCAAAACCAGAATGTCGACATGGATCCCGTACTCAACTTGGAGTCAATACAGCTGGCAAAACAGTGGCTGGATATGTGCTGTTGTTGGGGTGCCTTTAAGCACCCATGCCGCAGCATTTTGGGCAAGCTGTAATTTATAGGACAGCTTCAAGGGTAGCTCCATGTAGAACGATTTGCAGTAATCCAGCCTACAGGTGACTGTTGCCTGACTTGGTGCAGTTTGTAAGGACACCAGTCTGGCGACCTTTATGATCTGGGCTTCCATAGATAGGAGGCATGCAGAATCACACCCAGACTCTTGACATTTGGTGCCAGTGTTAAAGCCCCATGTAGAATGAGTTACAGTAATCCAACCTAGAGGTGACTGTTGCATGAATCACTGTGGCTAGGTCAGGATGGGAGAGGTAGGGGGCCAGTTGCCTAACTTGGCCCAGTTGTAAGGACGCCAGTCTGGCGACCTTTGTAATCTGGGCCTCCATAGATAGGAGGCACCCAGAATCACACCCAGCATCTTGACAGTTGGTGCTGTTCTTAAAGGCATGCCACCAAGAGCCGGTTGCTGGTAACCCAACCTTGGGCCCCCTCCCCCCAGACACAGGATGTCCATCTTCAAATGATTCAGACAACTCTGCTTCAACCATCCAGGGTTGCAGGGTGTTTGCAGTTTGAATGGCCTGCCAGGAGGAACTTGGGTCTGATCTTCAAAGGCACATCTTTTGTTTGTTTGTTTGTTTGTTTTTCAGAAGAACACATTCAGGAATGCTTAAAAGAGATTCAGTGATCATGGGGATGGGCTGCAGCTTAGTGACAGAGCACTTGCTTGACATGAGGAAGGTCCCAGGTTCAATCCCTGGCATCTCCAGTTAAAGGCAGCCAGTGGTAGGTGATGTGAAAGACTTCTGGCTGACACCCTGGAGAGCCATTGCCAGTATGAGTAGACAATACTGATGTCGATGGATCAATGCTTTGATTCAGTATAAGGCAGCCCCATAGGCACCAATCCTCATTTTGCCATGAAGATCACTTGGAAACTTGAGCAACATGGTGCCGAAAAGAAGGTGATCATGCAAGATTACAGTAAGAACATCCCCATTTTTTGAAGAAGGAAAAAAACAACATGGCTAGTGTTTCAAAATGTCGTGTTGCTTCCAAGAAACGTCAATACTACCTTTGAACAACAAGGGGATTGCCAAACAGTGGCTGTAATTTGAGTCTTGCTGACTGGCAGACCACAATTTGCTGGAAGTTGCAAGGGGGGGAAACTTCCACAAGAATGTCATTTCAAGAAAAGCCTACTGAAATACTTTGAGCAAGGGAAGGACAGATCAATTTGTTAACAGAGAGACAATTTCACAACTGGTGGAGGAAACAAGGAGGACTATAAGAGATGAGACCATCCGATGGATCTTCATCAGATCTTCACCTGTTCTTGCTCTTCGGTTCATTCCTCGTTGACTGAGGTGAGTCTAAGAGTTGGTTGGCTTTTCTTCGATTAATGTTTGGGCGGTCTAAGATTATTGGTTGTTGTCTGTGTTATCTTCCTGCATCGCCTGGTGATATCTCATGATGGGTAGTCATGTTAGCCTCTCTGTGGCATTAGAGAAGAGCAAAAATCCAGTAGCACCTTAAAGACTAACAAGATCTGTGGCAGGGTTGCTTTCAGCATCAAATAGGAGCACAGAGACAGGAACTTCTCATTGGAGAGGTTTGTTTGTTTGTTTAAAGAATAGATAGGTATGGAACAGGTGATAGCAAACGATAACTTCCAACAGTGTACAAGCAGCCCCTTAGTATGCTGCTACATATTATCCTGCCAAGTACTGAGGGGCTATCTTAGCACTTCACCTAGTCTGAGGGAGTGGCAATGATTTCCTCACAGTTGGGCCAAGTCCATACGGACAAAGGGAAAAGCCTCTTGTAAAGAATTCCACCATTTAAATGGAATTCTACCACCCATCTGCCTCCAGTCAGGAATTTGGGGTATCTGAGGTTGAGGGTTACATTTCTCTGCATGTAGATGGTGCAGAGCTCATGTTTAGGGGTGTAGTTCATGGTCAGTGGCTGTTTGGGAAGGGATTATGTTCTACTGGATGCAGACAACTGTTGCTTCAGGGAACAGAAGGTGACAAATTCAGCCCTTGCCACTCCAGGTGTGTTCCTTCATCCCAGTGTCATACCTGATACTTGGGTTAGGCTGGTTTCTGAATTGCTTCAAAAATCTGCCCATCTCTCTTGGCCAGAGGCAGCTGAGGGGTAACAGAAATGAGGCAGTGCATTGTGGAAAACCACCTTTGACTCTTTTGGAAAATACATCTATCCAGTGAGATTTGTGTGTGGTATTGATGGAAGGGGGAAAAAGTTGTTCTTCGTGGAGATGGGTAATTCTTTTCCCTTCCTGAACAAAATGTTGTCTTCACAGGTGGTCCATTGACTCAAGATGGCTGAGACTCAGCTGGAGAAATGCCTTGAATGTGTCATCAACATTTTCCACCAATATTCCATCCGGGTGGATCATTTCGATATGCTCAGCAAGGGAGAGCTGAAGCAACTGCTTGAGCAGCAGCTGCCCAACTATCTGAAGGTGAGATGGCAGGAGAGGGACCGTTCTTGATGATGAGAGGTTGGCTTCCTTCCTGTGGCTGCTTGGGGTGGGAGTGGAAAGGGCATATTGGGCACTGAGGGCCAGAAGGCAGACTTCTAGGACTTGTTGAGGAGCAAGCAGCAGCAGGATGGACTTGTGGGTTCATGTAGGTGAATTTCTCCCTGGCTTTCTTCCTCCTCCATCCATCTTCTCCCCCAACCATGACTGGAGAAGTGAAGGAGTGGTGTGGTCATCTAGACCTGTCTAGATAAGAAAAGGTATTATAAACTGATAGGGCACTCAAGTTGCTGCAGGTTAAGATTTTGAATGCATTCCTACATTCATGGAAGAGAACTGGGGGTGGACGACTTATGTAACTTTTTGTGATTTCCATTTGCTTTTCTAAGCCACCTTGAGGCAAAAAGAGAGAGAGAGGGAGGCAGGGAGGCAGGGAGGAGGGGTATAAACATTTAAACAGGGCTCTTTTTGTAGCAGAAACTCCTTTGCATATTAGGCAACACACCCCTAATGTAGCCAATCCTCCAAGAGCTTACAGAGCTGTTCTTACAGGGGGCACAGCTTAGAGGAAGCATTGCTTACTGGGTGTATGTTGGCGGGAGGGGAGTGGAAAGGACACTGTAAGCCATTCTGAGATTCCTTCGGATAGTGAAGGGTGGGGTAGAAATCCAATCTCCTCCTCCTCTTCCTCCTCCTCTTCCTCCTCCTCCTCTTCCTTCTGCTTCTCCTTTCTTGCCACCTCCAGGTTCTGAAATTCCTGGAGACTTTGTGGTGGAGTGTCCAGAAGCCAGAGTTTGGGGTGGGGTGGAACCTGAGACTGATACAATGCTATAGACTCAGCCCTCCAAAGCGTCTTTTCCCCCTCCTGAGGAACCATTGCTGTCAATCTCCAGGTGACGGCTGGAGATCACTCAGAATTACAACTGCTCTTCAGAAGGCAGAGATCAGTTCCCCTGGAGAAAACAGGGGATTCTGTGGCATTATACCCTGCTAAGGTCACCATATCAAATTGACGCTGAGTCTCCAAGGCCAGGGCACCCACCCAGAGCCTCTTTCTAGAGCTTGTTGTATTCATTTCCACAACGGGCCTTATTCCTAGTATATAACTTCTGAAAGCATACTGGGAAGGGGTTGGTAAAACTGTGCAGGAGATGAGATGGACTGAGGTCCTTGAGATCTTTCAAGAAAATTACCAAGTGCCTCCAGAGTCCACAGGTGCTTCCACAGCACCACCCTTAAAAGTGACAGTACCTGAATCAGGAAGTCCTACAAACATAAAGCCCACGAAGATGCCTGGTGGCCAAATTCTTCCCACTCTTCCCTATTAAGTGTTGTCCAATATCATTTTCTTCAGCATTTATTTCATACTTTTGTTACATCAAATATCCATCTGTCCAATGATCTCCAACAAATTTACATTAATTCTGCTTCTGTGGAAGTACACACAATGTGCATTTTCAATGCTTATGTCATGTGTTTTTGTTTTACAAATGTTATAAATGTTGCAAATCATCCTTCCAATGTGCTATCTATGCAAATCAATGGTGCGACCTCATTTGGAATACTGTGTGCAATTCTGGTCACCAAACCTCAGAGAGGATATTATAGCTTTGGGAGCAGTAAAGAAAAGGGTAACTAGAAGGATCAAAGGGTAGGAACAATTTCTCTGTGAAGAAAAGTTAAAGTGCTTGGGGCTCTTTAGCTTGGAGAAACGACAACTGAGGGCTGACATGATTGAGGTTTACAAGATTATGCATGGGATAGAGCAGGTAGAGAAAGAAGAACTTTTCTCCCTTCCTCACAATACAAGAACTCGTGGGCACTCCATGAAATTGCTGAGCAGTCAGGTTAGAACAGATAAGAGGAAGTAGTTTTTCACCCAAAGAGTGATTAAGACATGGAATTCACTGCCACAGGAGGTGGTGGCAGCAGCTATAAGCATGGACAGCTTCAAGAGAGAATTGGATAAACATCTGGAGCAGAGGTCCACCAGTGGCTATTAGCAGGGCCGGCTCCAGGTGTCTGGGCACCCTAGGCAGGACAGCCTGGGGCGCCCCCCACCGAGGATGCCAACCTCCCGATGGGGCCTGGAGACCAGGGGGCCGTGGCGGAATGCTGGCTTTTCTGGGGGCTCCGCAGCTGTGGGGTCCCCAGGAAAGACAGGGAAGGGGGCGGGGGTTCAAACACCGGCCCCCTCCCTCCAAGCGCCGGCTTTCCTGGGGGCTCCACAGCTGTGGGGCCCCCAGGAAAGCCAGGGAAGGGGCAGCAATTCTAGCCGCCGCCCCTCCCTCCCAGCGCCGGCTTTCCTGGAGGCTCTGCAGCTGCGGGGGCCCCAAGAAAGCCAGGGAAGGGGCGGTGGTTTAAACCACCACCCCTTCCCTCCCAGCGCCAGCTTGCTTGGGCGTTCCGTGGCTGTGGGGCACCCAAGCAAGCCTGGGAAGAGGTGAGGGGCTTTTTGCGGGGGCGGGTGCCTTTTGGCACCCCTACGGCCCGTAAGCACTAGGCGAGCGCCTAGCTCGCCTAGTGGGCGAGCCGGCCCTGGCTATTAGCCACAGATAAGAACTCTTGGTCTGGGGCAGGGGATGCTCTATATTCCTGGTGCTTGGGGAGGGGGGTAACAGTGGGATGGCTTCTCATGTCCTGGCCCCACTGCTGGACCTCCTGATGGCACCTGGTATTTTTTTGCCACTGTGTGACAGAGTGTTGGACTGGATGGGCCATCGGCCTGAACCAGCATTGGCTTCTCTTATATTCTTATGTTCAAAATTCATTTGTCACAAAATGACTTTAATCTATGCCCCGCCTTTCTCCCCAGTGGGGGCTCCAGGGGGCTTTCATCATTCTCCTCTCCTCCATTTCACCCTCACAACAACTCTGTGAGGTAAAATTACTCTGGGTCCACATGACCAGAACCAGGGGACCCAGCAAGCTTCCATGGCAGAGTCGAGATTTGCATCTTGTCGACTCTGAGAATCTGCCCTCAAACGCATTGCCGCCTGGGAAATTTCAGAAAGACACTAATGTGAGTTGGATGCCTTACCAGTCTTTAATAATTTGTTTTCACAGAAACATAAGGACGCCGCTAACAAACTCATGGAAGAGCTTGACAAGGACAAGAACAAGCAGCTCGATTTTGGAGAATTCATGGGTGTTGTTACCAGAGTGTTGATTTTCAGTCACGACAACATCCACAAGAAAGATGATCAGGGTCAAGACCCCGGCCACAAGCACAGCCACAGCCATGGCCCCGGCCACGGCCACGGCCACTAAATATCATCAGTGAGATCAGTATCTCACTTCCTTGGCCACTGTTGCCACTGAGAGATTGACCCAATAAAGAATGAACCAGTGTTTCTCCGGAGTTTGTTTTGTTCTTTTGGGGAAAGCCACGTTGTAGCAAATAGTGACATTATTTTGAATGGGTGTGGAATGGAAAGTTTTGTGTTTTTTTATATGAGTCTATTAAGACATATATACAAAGCAAGAACACAACAGTATCGTGCAGCCTTGTGATCAGTAAGACACTGAACATCATAGTCACAGAACATCATACAAAAATACTTCTCTATTATTGCTTCCTCTAAGCTGTGGAGTCTTGTGAGTAAAAAATTGACTTTGTGAGCTACTGGCATTAAAGTTGTTTGCTCTGGGGCCATCTTTCCTGAGCTAACCAGAAATGTGTGAGCCAGAGGCTAAAAAACTGTGAGCAGATTACACTAACTCAGTTTAGAGAGAACACTGTTCTCTATTATGTTGCATTAGAGAAGTGGATCACAACACCAAATTTAAATCAACCAACCCAGAGCAGCTCATCATCTCCTTTCTCTTCCCTTCCTGACAACGAACACCCTGTCAGGTAGGTAGGGCTGAGAGAGCTCTCTTGGGAACTGCCCATGAGAGAACAGCTCTGAAAGAACTTAGGACTGACCCAAGGTCACACCAGCAGTTTCATGTGGAGGAGTGAAGAATCAAACCCAGTTCTCCCTGATCAGAGTCCATGCTCCTGGCTCTCACACCAAACACCACCAAAACAGTGCATGGACTCTCAGTTAACATGCAAAATTATCAAGAAAAAGATAGTGACATAACCAGCTATCACTACACTGGTCTCTGAGGTCTGGAGATCAGCTGTTATTCTGGGAGAACTCTGGGCCCAGCCTGGAGGTTGGCAACCATATCTGAAACATTGCCCTCCCCCAGACGCTGTTCCACCATCTCCAGGAACTTCTCAAGCCTGTCCTGGCCACCTGACCGCACACTAGGACTCAGTAATATCTCCTGGGCTTCCTATTGCTTTGGGCTGCAACTAGGCCCCAACTCTGGATTGGAGATGTCCCTCGAAAATTGGGGCGGGTAGAGTCTGGAAAGTGTGGGTTTGTGAGAGGAGAGACCTCAGTGGGCTATAATGCCATGCAGTCCAGCCTCCAAAGTAGCCATTTCCTGATCTCTGTAGTATGTAATTCTGGGAGATCATCACCCCCCCGCCCCGGAGTCTGGCAACCGTAGCTCCAGCTGATCATACAGACGCCCCCTTAATTCCAGGAGTGAATTTCCAGGTATTTGTTCACTGCCTCCATTCCTCACTCTGGGAATCCCCAAAGGAAACATACCAGCTCAGCCTCCAGACTGTTTTCTATTGGAAAGTAGCCAAGCTGTGCTCCCAGATGATTCTGAAACAGTCAGGAACTGAAACCAGGGGGCCCCCAGGCCCATAGTTACAGTGGGGCATTTTGGGGCCTGGCCCCCTGACTTCCTGCCAAGACCCCACAACTTCCATCCAGCCTTCAGCCCCCTGGCTCTCTGGGACACCCCACCACCTCCCCTTCCCCAAGTGCAGCTTACTTCCCTGTGTAGGCAGGCAGAGTGCAAATGCTGCAGAAGTTAGTTTTTAAATTTTTCATTTCATTTTATTTTATGATGTCCGTGCTCCCTAATTTATATATAGGCTCCCTGAATTATAAAATCATGGCTACGGGCCTGGGGCCCCCTCCTGCACTTGATCATCTGTGCATGGAATTCAGCAGCCTTGTTGCAGGCTCCCATTCCAGAGACAGAATCATAGAATCACAGAGCTGGAAGGGGCCATACAGACCATGTAGCCCAACCCCATGCCCAATGCACGACCAGCCGAAAGCATCTCTGACAAATATCCATCCAGCCTCTTCTTGAAAGTGGCCAGTGAAGGGGAGCTAACCACATCTCTATGCAGCGGATTCCACCTTTGAACCACTCTGACCGTGAAAAAGTGCTTCCTAATATCCAGCTGATACCTTCCTGCATGTAAATTAAGCCCATTGTTTTGGGTCCTCTCCTCTGCCGCCAACCGGAACAGCTCCTTGCCCTCCTCCAAATGACAGCCTTTCAAACATTTAAAGAGAGCAATCATGTCCCCACTCAGTCTCCTCTTCTCCAAACTAAACATTCCCAAGGCCCTCAGCCTTTCCTCGTAGGGCTCAGTCTCCAGACCCCTGATCATCCTCGTCACTCTCTTCTGCACCCTCTTGATTTTGTCCACATCCTTTTTGAAGTGAGGCTTCCAGAACTGCCCACAGTACTCAAGGTGCGGTCTGACCAAGGCAGTATACAGAGGGGCTATGACCTCCTGTGATTTCAATGCTGTGGCCCTTTTAATACAACCCAAGAACGAATTTGTTCCATTATGACTGCTAATCCTGATAACATCACATGCAATTGGACACTGAAACCCGGAAGAACACGCCCAAACTCTTCTGCTTTCAGATATATGTAGGGCAGTATGCATATCAGTAAATATTTCTTTGCAGTGGATTTCATTACTACCTGACCTTTACAGCTGTAACAAAATCCTTCTTTGTGCAATGGACATCTACTACTTGTATTCATCTTTAGACAATGCATGTCGGCTGCTACCTTAGATAGCTTTCAAAGGAGGTCAGGGCAAATTCACGATGCTCCATCAATGTCTTGTACACCTGCACCCTTTAAACCAACACAGAAACCTATTCTGTAAATGGAAAGAAAATCCAAGCAAAGACAGAAGAAGGTGTGATCTCCTGGCAGCCTGAAATGCCCTTAATATTTCACCTAGTGGAAATCTGAAGGTTATTCTTTAAATTCTTTCCTAAGCAAATCTTTGAGGGATTTCAGGACAAGCAAAGGTGTCCCATGTCTCCCCTTACAGCATATGGAATGTTACCAAACAGAAAAGAGTTCAGAATATAAAACCGGTTTGATGAAGTGGTTAGGAGTGTGGACTGTAATCTGGGAGAACCAGGGTTGATTCCCCACTCCTCCATGTGAAACCAGCTGCTGGAGTGACCGTGGGCCAGGCACAAGTTCTCTCAGAGCTGTTCTCTCAAGAGTAGTTCTCAAAGAGCTCTCTCTACCTCACAGGGTGTCTGTTGTGGGGAGAGGAAGGAAAGGGAGATTGTAAAATGCTCTGAGACTCCAAGTGAAGGGTGGGGTATAAATCTGATCTCCTCCTCCTCCACCTCCTCCTCCTCCTCCTTTTGGGTGGAGTTGCCAATGGTGTATTGGGAAATTCCTGGAGATTTGGACTGGAATTCCGTAAGATTCTACCATCCAGCAGGCATTTCTCCAGGGGAGCTGATCTATGTAGTCAGGAGATTAGTTGTCATTCTGGGGGATCTTCAGGGCCCACCTGGACATTGGCAGCCCTACTGGTTGACGACTTGATATCTGTTGGGCACTTGGAGTCCTCAAAGAATGTCTTGCCAGGTGGACCTGGGTTCGATCTGAACAGGCACTTCAGTTGTTTAGAAAGCATCTTTTCAGGATCACTTAATGTTGATTAAGTGATCTTATCCTTACCCATCCATGAAGCTGACTGGGTGACTTAGGGCCAGGCATACTATCTCAGACTATCCTTACGGGGTAGTTGTAAGGATAAGGTAAGTAAGGGAGAATTATGTTCACCACCCAGCACTTTTAGGACAAGGGGCAGGAGAGAATGTAGTAAAAAGGTTGGTTACAATGCTACATGCCCAGGGAAATGCTGATCGCCACTTCAGGTCAGGAAGCAATTTTTCTCTAAACCAGTTTGGCCGGGGATCCTGGAGGGTTTTTGTCATCTTCTGGGCATGGGACAGGGATCACTGGGAGTGTGTTTGGGGGAGGTATTTGTGAATTTCCTAATTTGTGCAGGTGGTTGAACTAGATGACCCTGGAGGTACCTTCCAGCTCTGTGATTCTACGGACTGAAATCTAGCTAGACTGGTGAAGAGTTACCTACGACGACATATTTACTTTGTGTTTACACGCTGTAGATTTAAAATACACTGGCGAACTACAAGATGGGTAGTAGCCGTGTTAGTCTGTCTGTAGCAGTAGAAAAGAGGAAGAGGTATAAGAGTAAATCGAAAGGTATAAGAGCCCAGTAGCACCTTGAAGACTAGCAAAACTTGAGGCGGGATAGGAGCTTTCGTGAGTCACTGCTCATTTCTTCGGATTGGTTCTGCTGGGCTCTTGCTCTTTTCTACTGGTGAACTACAAGATGAAGAAAAGAAGGTGACTGAATGAGATGAAAGCCAGTTTGTCCCTGATGTAAAAAAAACAATTAGACATGACTAGTATTTCACAATGCTGTGTTGCTTTGAGAAAATGTGATGTCTCACTTTGAACAGTGAGGGGGTTACCAAATTTAGCAGGTCACCTTGGTCTTACTAACTATCAGACCATGACTTGCCAGAAGGTACAAGAGGGAAAAAAACCATATGGACTCCATTCAAGAAAAAACCCATCAAAAACACCTTTGAGCAAGAGATGGATGGAGCACTTTGTGGATGTGGGTGTGATTTGGCAGGCAAATGAGATTTCACAACCAAGGGAGGGTGCCAGAAGGACTATAAGAGAAGAGACCATCCTGAGGATCTTGACTAGATCGTCACCTATTTGTGTCTTGTGTTTGTTGGCCACTGAGTAATAGATAACTCAATAGTAGATAACTCGTAGTAGATAATTCATAGCAGATAACTCAATGAAAATGTCTAGACAGTGTGTAACTGCAATAAAGAAGGCCAACGCTATGCTGGGGATTATTAGGAAGGGAACTGAAAACAAAATCAGCCAGTATCATAATGCCCCTGTATAAATCATTGGTGCGACCTCATTTGGAATACTATGTACAGTTCTGGTCGCCACACGTCAAAAAGGATATTATAGGATTGGAAAAAGTGCAGAGAAGGGCAATTAGAATGATAAAAGGGTTGGAACACTTTCCCTATGAAGAAAGGTTAAAACGCTTGGGGCTCTTTAGCTTGGAGAAACGATGGCTGAGGGGTGACATGATCGAGGTTTATAAGATTATGCATGGGATATTGTATTCTCACAATACAAGAACTCATGGGCACTCCATGAAATTGCTGAGCAGTCGGGTTAGAACAGAAAAGGAAGTACTTCTTCACCCAAAGAGTGATTAACATGGAATTCACTGCCACAGGAGGTAGTGGCAGCTGCAAGCATGGACAGTTTCAAGAGGGAATTAGATAAACATATGGAGCAGATGTCCATCAGTGGCTATTAGCCACAAGGTATAGATAGGAACTCTCAGTCTGGGGCAGGTGATGCACTCTATTCTTGGTGCTGGAGGGGGCAGCAGTGGGAGGGCTTCTAGTGTCCTGGCCCCACTGCTGGACCTCCTGATGGCACCTGGTATTTTTGGCCACTGTGTGACAGAGTGTTGGACTAGATGGGCCATTGGCCTGATTCAACATTGGCTTCTCTTATGTTCTTATGTTCTTATGAGTAAGGTGAGTCCAAGGCTTGTTGAATTTTCTCAGTCTCTCGGCTGAGGAATCTCTGGGTAACATTGGTATGAACAAGCAAAGTATATTGTAAAAAGTTCCCAGAGTAAGGCTGCAGTCACACACACTAAATAATCCACTTTCAATCCGCTTTCAGTGCACTGTCTGACTGGATTTTGCCAGCTCACACAGTAAAATCCACTTGGAAAGTGCAGTGAAAGTGGATTGGAAATGGATTATGTGTGTGACCACCGCTTTTGGTGGGATTCTTCTATTCAACTGCCTTGAACAGGAAGTCTGGGATTTCCAGGGATGGATAGTTCATTTTCCCCTGTAATCAAGTGGGAAAAAATGGCTGTTACCTCAGACAGCAGAAGGTGAATTCTTCAGCAATTGTTGAACATGGTACATTCCCTCATATGGCTAGAGTTGACAATTCCAGATTGGGAAATATCCGGACAATGCAATGGGGGAGACAAAGGAAATTGGGATTTTGGGGAGGGGAAGGACTATGAAAAATGTCTTAAATGACAAATTATACAAATGATTGATTTTTTGTAATGCAATTAATATCTCAGTATTATGTGCCAACAATTCAACAATCTTTTAATGTCCCTTATAAACTGCTAATGATGCAGTCACATTCATTCATTCACGAGGTGAAGTCCATAAATTCCAGCCCTTGAGTGTCCTTGCAATGATTTGACCTTGTTGAGAAAACTAGAAGTGACAGAGGTTGTCAGCTTCCATTCTGTGCTTCCACAAAGCTCACAAAAGTGACTCCAACAGGCCAGCTATAATGCCTGTTTCGCCAGCTTCTTTGTGGAAAATCACGCTAATACTGGAACATTTTAGAGCCCAGAACCTCCTTAAGCATCATTAAATAAATGTGTTAAAAGTACTAATCAAAACTACAGACTCATCTCTCCACTTATTTCATCAAGATACTCACAAATATAAGCTTCAGAGAGCCAGATTGATGTAGTGGTTAAGTGCGCAGACTCTTATCTGGGAGAACTGGGTTTGATTCCCCATTCCTCCACTTGCACCTGCTGATGTGACCTCGGGTCAGTCATAAGCTCTGGCACAGCTTATATAGGAAAGGACTTTTCTGTTTCATTCATACTAGGCCCCAAATGGTCTGGCCACTGACATATCCCTGTGACTTTTGTCACCAGAGCAGATGGCCTGCACAGATGCCAAGCATGATATCCAGAAACAAAGTCACTTTGACACCTTTGAGAGGAAGACCAGACATTGAGGCTTCTCTTAGGCTGAGGGGACACAGATGTCCCAAGCCATCAACACTTCAAAGCTCAGCAGATGTGCTTTTAGGGGCATAAGCAATGGCTGCTCCTACATAGTTAGACACGCCTTTCCACCCTGTCAGGATTGGGTAAATGGCCATGCCCAAATGGGTTAGGAGGGGATTGTGCTCAGCCTATGAGAAAAATGACAGAACTCTCTTGGAAGGTGGGCCCCTTTGTAAGAGTTAGGGTGTGTTCAGACGGATCTTTTGATCTGCCATAGGAACGACTCCCTTGCGGATCAAAAATGCACGACCAGACAGAAACATCTGCAAAATATTCCGGTCCCATAGGCATCCCGTTCTGCTGCGCCTCCAATCCTGATTTTAAAAGTAGCAGTTTCAATGTAGGGTTTTCGCTTACCCGCGCAACAACTGCAGACTTTCTTCCATCTGGTCACTCCATTAGCGCGCAATGCTCCTGTCGGCTCGGTCTGACGTCAGACTGAGCCGACGGGGGCGCGATTTTAAAAAATTGAAACCCCATGTGCGCTTTAACAAGGAAACGCATTCAGCGATAAGCGCTACGAGGAATGTAATATTCATGCTTATTTCTTTTAGGGACAAGATGTTACCGCGATGGGAGATGGAGGGGGAAGGACTGTTCTAACTTGCAAAATAGTCCCTCCATTGATCATGATGGCAATGGCAAGGGGGAGGACCGGGACTTTGCTGAAAACTCTCCGCGATCGCCTCAGTTCTCCAAGGAGGCGCAGCCTTGCCTATGCGAATGTACAAAACTTTTTTAAAAAAAATCCTCGGTGGATGCCGTGTAGACAAATCACGGTGGGAACAACGCGCGGTGAGGCTATTTCATGGGGGGGCATCTGGTCGTGCTAGGCTGGATTAAAAAAATCGGGATAAAATTTTAGGAGGGCTCATGGCGCGATTGACTGGCCGTCTGAACGCAGCCTTAGTTCCCTTTTGGATTACAAACCTGCAACACTGAATTTTACTAGTGGGCAGTGAAGCTGGACTTAATTGCTCACAGCAAACATGGTTTTCATCCTGAAGATTCCCTGGTGCCATAACACACATTGAATGAGTGGTAAATATGAATACCTATGTGTAGTTAGAGCTAAATAGGCTATAGGCCTGGTTCATTTTTCTAATTTTTGCAAGCCTCTTGTCATATGTATGCTTTGCTAAATAAAGATCTTATATAGATTAATCTTATCTGTTTGTGTTCATGTAATTGCAATTGATCTCTAAGCCTAGATCTGGTAGTCTACGCTGCTCGCCTAGAAAGCTACTACTGTGTGTTAATTAATTATCTGAAGCTCTAGCCCAGAGCCGATAAGTTGTTAATTCCCAGAAACCTGGCAGGAGGTGGGACCTATGCTCCTGTCTGAGTTGGGAACGTCCTTAAATAGGTCCTGGTGGCAGAATACTGGTTTAAGTGTTCCTGAAGCATGTGGGTCTTTGGTATCTCTCATTCCTGGAGGGGCATGGGAGAGAAGTGAGATTCTGCACATGCTGGCAGAGTATCAGGAATTGGACCTTTCTTATCTCCTCGACTGGGGGTGAGAGGGTTCAAAAAACCTGTACGCAGCTGTTCTCTCAAGGACAGTTTCTGTCAGAAGTTCTCTCAGCCCCACCTACCTCATAGGGTGTCTGTTGTGGGGAGGGGAAGGGAAAGGAGTTTGCAAGCTGCTCTGAGACACCTTTGGGCAGTGAAGGGCGGGATATAAATCCAAGCTCTTCCTCTTCCTCTTCTTCTTACAGAAAATTTATCATCTGATATGTCAGGGGTTGTGGATCAAAGTAATGAGATGGGCTACACATGCAGCCAAAATGGATTGCAGAGCTGTACAGAAGGAGAGAATCATAGAATCATAGAATCATAGAATGTTAGAGTTGGAAGGGACCTTGCAGGCCATCTAGTCCAACCCCTGCACTCTGCAGGAACACAGCCGAAACCCCTACATACCTACAACATACCTAAAAGATGGTTGTCAAAGACTTTCCACAGTTAAGAAGAATATTAAATATACAAAAAGCAACATCATATAAAGAAAATATATATATAAAAAAATTATAGATGGTACACAACACCAGAGAAGTTAGCGAAAATGTATCCTAACATGTCAAATGTATGCTCGAAATGTAAAACAAAATATTGGTTCCTTTTATCATATGTGGTGGATGTGCAAGGTTACAAAGAAATATTGGATCTAGATACATGAGATATTTAAAAAAATGTTAGAAATGACTATATCATTTGTACTAGAACTTTTTTTATTGAATATTTTTTCCAGATTCTTTTAAAATGTTATATGTTTATATAATTAAACATATTATAACTACTGCTGGGATTCTATATGCAAAGTATTGGAAGGAAGAAGAAATCTGATCAAAAGAAGAAATGATTTACTAACTGTTAGAGACAGCGGAAAAGGAACAAATTAACTTTACAACTTCAAGATGAAAAAGCGGAACTTTTTGAGGGAAAATGGTCAAGATCATATAAATGGATTGAGAAATATCTACGAGGAACTTAAACTTAATGGTTAAACTATTTCTTTTTGGACTTTAAATTTTTAAACTAGTACAGGTGCAGAGATGAATGATTCTTATATGTGAAATGTTACCAGATATATTGAGTATATGCCCCGCGCTTGTTGTTTTATCTGTTTTGTTTTCACTTTGTATGTGTCTTTTGCTTTCCCTTTTCTTTTGGAAAATTAATTATTTTTTTAAAGGAATGTTGGAAAGCAGTAATCACCCATGATAGGGAGGGACCATATGCACCTACACAATTTATTTGTGCATAGGGAAAGTGATAGGGTTGCAAGGTCCTACCTGGCAGCCAGTGTGGGGATCCTTGGCTCTCTCCTGGATCTTCTGCTGCATGCGCTTTATGAGTGTGGCACATTGATGTCTCCTGGAAATGACATCATCACAATGCTGATGTCCAGGGGTGATTGTAATGATTCCATTGTTTTGGTGTGTGTGTGTTTCTTGACATGTTGAGTTTGACTGAAGTAATGTGAGGAGAGCAGTAGGGGGAGACGAGTGCACTGTGATTGGCTGATGACTGTGTGTGAAGAGAGATGTTTTTATGACAGGATTCTGTGTGTGAAATTTGAAGAGTGAACATAGTCTGTGTGAATTTAGGACTTGGAGTTTATTTCTGAGTGAATACACCAAAGAGACCAGCCTGTGTGAAGATATATATATATTTGAGAGAGAGAGTATACTGAGTGTATAAGCCTTTCAGAGTGGAGTCTGAGAGACTGTTTGTAGCAACAAGTTTTACCAGTTATATTTACAAGTTCCTTTTACATGAACAGTTCAAAATTACCAGAAGCCTATTTTGTTCTTTATTCAATAAATCAATTTTTATTTAAGTGTATCCCAGCAATCCGTACGGATCTTCCTAAGGGCCACATAGTCCTCTGAAGTACCCGGACCCTAGGTCACCCTACCAAAAGAGAGAGATTTGAAATTTCTAATTCCTGGTGGCAGCAGAAAACTACCAAGTTTAAATATACAGAGTATGATTTAAAGTAAAACCCATTTCCCCTATAAGCAAGCACGCCACAGTGATGCTCTAGTTTTTTGGGCAAAACTCTATGGTTTGTAGCTGATTTAACCATAGATTTTCCCAAAAAAAATAGAATGTCACCATGCTATGTCAGCAATGTGATGACATCACTTCCAGGTGATGTCATCGCATCGCCTTTCAGGCCAATTGGAGGGGGATCTTCCCCCACTAACTGGCCAGCAGTGGGGAGAGCGCCCTGCAAAATCAGGGGTTCCTCTGACCCCAGCAGGGGGAGGGTCTGGCAACCCTAGAGAGTGATAATGAATCGGTGATTGTACAGAGGGGTGGGGCCCGTGAGCCTGTGCTTGCTCTCTTTTGCAGCTTTAAGAATGACAGGAGTACTCCGTTTATGAATAGTAGCTGCACTATGTGTCTTTTGTAGGACCGGCAAAAAAGCATCCATACAGCTCCTGAGAAGGCAGCCCCCTTTTTGGAAGACTTCATTGCAAGGAGAAGTGGGTTATTATTCTAGGAATTCCCGTTGGGGCTTGACTTTTTACAAACACTGATGCTAAACTGCCTGGTAGTTAGAAATCTATATGTTCTGAATGTTATTGCTTAATGAATACAATGAATATTTATACCTGACCAGGATGAAATAATGATATACTATGCACTTTTACTAAATAATAACTATAAATAGACTACATTAGTTTGTTAAAAGGTTTTTGCAGTGTATATTTATTTGTTGCTGGACTCCAACACTGCAGCTCAAGTTTCTTCAGCTTCTTCAGCCTCCCATGTTTGCCACTCTGAGCTCATCGAGGGAAAGGGCAGGAGGAGGAGATTGGATTTATACCCTACCCTTCACTTGGAGTCTCAGCGTGGCTTACCAACTCCTTTCCCTTCCTCTCCCCACAACAGAGACCCTGTGAGGTAGGTGGGGCTGAGCGAGCTCTGACAGAAACTGCTCTTTTGAGAACAGCTCTGACAGAACTATGGTTTGCCCAAGGCCATCCAGCAGCTGCAAGTGGAGTAGTGGGGAATCAAACCCAGTTGTCCCTGATTAGAGTCTGCGCACTTAACCACTATACCAAACTGGCTCCCCCCAATTATCATATCACATATTTCTTCTTGTAAATAATTGTGGTTTTGGGTGACTCTTTCCTGAACATTCCACACACTCCCAAATCAATTGGCTCCCGGCCAGTGTCTCAGCCTCAGTGTGGTGTGACGGATGCTCCAGTGGGTGGAGGCTGAGAAGGCTGAGGCTTGGGTTGCTGTTGTTTGCAACGCCTGTTCCTACAGGGGCAGCGGCAATTGCCATGACCAGCCATTGAGGGAAGTGCAGTGTTAGCATGCATGCACGAGGCCCAGTGCAACAGCCATCGGCTCCTCGGGGCTCCCCTCCGCCATACTGGATGAGACCCCGGCCAAGCTGAGCTCCGAGCCAGAGAAATGAAGCTGAGTGCTGGCCCGCCCCAATGGAGGGGAGCAGCAGGGAGGTGCTGCTCGACCTCTTGGAGAGGTGCGGGGCATGCGGCCAGTGGCTGCAGAGCCAGCAGCTGAAGCTCCTCCCATGCCTCCAATCGCTGTGCCACTGCTGCCTGCCCACACCTAGCCACTACCTGATGTCCCTGCCTGCTGCCCCTTCCTCCTTCAAAGTTGCACAGTGCCACAGCTGCTCCCTCAGCCGGGCCCATCCTCATCTATCACCACACCTCCCTGTGAACCGGGTGAGTTGGCAGTGGCCAGAAAAGGTCTGATTTTTGGTGGGGAGGTCACAGGCAGTGTATGGTGAGAGGGAAAGACTCACTGGCAACTCTACACCAGATACATGGCTTAAAGTCCAATCTCTGCTCTGAAGGAGAAGGCGGCGAGGAGGAGGCTTATGCCAAGATCTTTCTAGAGCTCGCTGTTTTGATTTTACAACGGGCTTTGCTACTGGTTATACCATATTGCAGTCATCATTCTGGAACGTCTTCTCAGTATGAGCTAAATGCTCATGTTTTGCCACAAGGTGGCAGCACAAACACTCCTGACACGCAACCCATAGACATTTAATGGGGAATTTTTGAACAAAGGAAAGAAATAGGTTGACATGAAGGTGAAGACTTCCAGTTTTGATTTGCATCAGAAAGAATCCAATCAAAACAGAGAATTTGTTGGCCAAACCCACTGTAAAATTCACCATCTTCTGAAAATCTTTAGCAGTGGCCAGACTGCAATGCAGAATATTAGAAGATCATCCATTGCTCAAGGTTTTTCAGGCTATTGCAAATTATTTGATTCTTTTAACGATAGCTTGAGTCCATTTTTCTAGAATGGTTGAAAAGTACTGAGACTTACTAGTGATTTCAGCTCTCACATACTTTATTAGATGAAGAACAAGACAACTGAGCCGGCTCGCAGGCCGGCTTTTATTCCCAAGTGACCCACACCCCAAACACACACACACCCGGTGATTCGCTATTTACATTGATTGGATTAACTCCTGCTCCTCCATTGGAGGGGAGTCAGGATCCACTAGTCCATTGTCCTTCGGGGCGAAGCTCAGGCCCTTCGCCTGGCCACATGGTGGACCGGTTAGAACCAGTCTAAGCACATGGCTGTCCAGAGCCCATGTTCTCCAGTGGATACATTACACCCCTCCCCCCTTGGTCCGATAAACACCCGCACACATAGTCTTTCAAATAGCTGGGGGGCCGCCGCTCTCGCATGGAGCGACGGGGCTCTGGCATGGGGGAACTGACAGCCTCCCGGGTGGCTGTGGGGACTGGTGGCCGCTCTGGTGTTGGCGGGGCTGGGCTCACCATCTCGGCCGGTGTGTCATTTGCGGTGGTTGTCAGTCCGGAGTTGAAGTCCCCCGGGATTTCTTCTGGTGCGTCCGCCCCCGCGTCTGGTTGAGCTGGCTCGTCCCACTCCTCCCCCTCATCCGGCTCCAGGGGTAGCACCCGGCGACGTAGCTGATCGATGTGGCGATGCAGGATCTGGCCGTCTTCCACCGAGACTTCGTAGGACCGGGGGCCACGGACCCGGACTACTCGTGCGGGAATCCACGGGGGCCCTCTCGCGTAGTTCCGTGCGTACACCGGGTCCTCTGGGAAGAACCCTCGTGCCGCCGCTGGCGTTTCCGTGCAGGGCTCCCGCTCGGGCGCTCGATCGGGATGTAACCGGTCCAGCCTGGTGGTGAGGCGTCGGCCCATCAATAGTTCCGCCGGGCTCCGGCCGGTTGTCGCATGGGGCGTCGTTCTCTGGCCGAACAGGACGTGCGCCAGACTGAAGTCCCAGTCCGTTCCTTCGGTCCGACGGAGCGCCTCTTTGGCCGTCCGCACCATGCGTTCGGCTTGGCCATTGGTGGCGGGGTGGAACGGGGCCGACCTGATGTGGCGAATCCCGTGCTGGCGGGTGAACTCCTGGAACTCCCCAGACGTGAAGGCCGTCCCGTTGTCGGTGACCAGGGTGTCGGGGAGTCCGTGCGAGCTGAAAATCTGCCACATCGCTCGGATGGCCGCCCGGGAGGAGGTGGATGGTACCGGCTCTACTTCTAGCCACTTACTGTAGACGTCTACAAGTATAAAAAACAGCTGCCCCTGGAACGGGCCCGCAAAGTCGAGGTGCAGGCGCGACCAGGGGCGGTGAGAGGATTCCCAGGCCCTGTCTGGGGCCGTCGGGGGTGTGGGTCGGGAGGCCTGGCAGGGTTGACACCTTTTTACAATGTCCTCAATATCCCGGTCTAACCCTGGCCACCAGACATACCCCGCGCCAGAGCCTTCATCCTGACTACCCCAGGGTGGTGCTTATGAAGGTCCCTCAGTACCCGTTCCTGTAGTGGTTTCGGAATGACCACCCTGCCTCCCCACATTAGGCACCCCTTATAGGTCGACAGCTCATCGCGCCTTGTGACAAAAGGCGCAAACTCCGGGTCTTGTCTAGCTGTCGGCCATCCCCTCCCCACCCAGTTCAAAACCCGACAGAGAACCCTGTCACGGCCCGTGAGGCGGGCCACCTCCTTGACATGTACTGGGCGATCGGGCAGTGATTCTAGGAGTGCGATGACGTGGGCGGGGGCCGGGTCTGGGTCCGTTGCGGGCAGTGGGAGGCGGCTGAGCGCGTCCGCGTGACCCATGGCCTTTCCCGGGCGGTGGGTGAGGGTGTAAGAGTACCCCGCCAGGAATATGGACCAGCGGAGAACCCTGGGCGAGACCATCTGCGGCGTCTGTCGATCGGGCGCAAGGAGGCCCAGGAGAGGCTTGTGGTCTGTAAGGATCTCGAACGGGCGGCCATAGAGATAATGGTGGAATTTTTAACCCCCGCCACTATCGCTAGTGCCTCCTTGTCTATCTGCGCGTAATTACGCTCCGCAGAAGACAGGGTCCGAGAATAGTAGGCGACCGGAACCTCCCGGCCATCCGGCAACCGATGCCCCAACACCGCCCCCACCCCGTAGGGCGACGCATCACACGCCAGAACCACAGGTAAAGCCTCACAGAAGTGGTGCAGCACCCCGTTGGAGACCAACAAGTCTTTTACTGCCTGGAAAGCTGCCGCATGCTCCGGCTTCCAGGCCCACGGCGCCTCCTTGTCCAGCAGCCGGTGGAGGGGTTCAGCCACCGTTGCCTTTTGGGGCAGAAACGCGTGGTAAAAATTCAAGAGGCCTAGGAAGGCCTGGAGTTCCGGTTTGGACTTGGGGACCGGGGCTTGTGTGATCGCTCTAATTTTCTCGTCTGTGGGGTGGATGCCTTGTGCATCGACTGCGAACCCCAGGAATTCGATGCGGGGCACACCCAGGAGGCATTTCTCCTTCTTCACCTTGAGGCCAGCCTCGTTGAACCTCTGCAGGACCTGACGCAGCCGTTCGGTGAAGGCGGTGGAGTCCGGTGCCGCGATGATGACATCATCTAAAAAGGGCTGGACCCCTGGAATTCCTTTCAGGAGGGAATCCATGAAAGATTGAAAAATCCCTGGCGCCACTGAAACCCCAAACTGCAGTCTATTGACCCGGAAAGCCCCCTTGTGGGTGGTGATGGTTTGCGCTTCCGCAGCGGCCGTGTCCACTGGCAGCTGCTGGTAAGCCTGCGCCAGGTCCAATTTGCCGAAAACTTTGGCCCCCGTCAGGGAGGCCAGGACATGGCTCACTACCGGGACCGGATAGGCGTGGTCCTGCAGAGCCTTATTTATGGTGCATTTGTAATCTGCACAAATGCGTATAGCCCCATTCGGTTTAATTGGCGTTACAATGGGGAAAAACATCTCAGGTATTGCTCCAATGTCTGGTTTACTCTCTCCGTTTGCCCATCAGTTTCAGGGTGATAGGCCGTACTGAGAGCACGTTCAATACCCATGAGGGTCATTAACTCCGACCACAATTTAGAAACAAATTGACTTCCCCTATCGGATATTATTTTCAGTGGTAATGTATGTAGTCTGGCAATGTGTTGAAGAAATGCCTTAGCCAAGGCCCTGGCAGTTGGCAGACCGGGGAACGGTATAAAATGCGCTTGCTTTGAGAACAAGTCTACCACCACCCAAATGACCGTCATCTGTCTAGAAGGGGAAGATCAGTGATAAAGTCCATCGAAATTACTTCCCAGGGTCGGGTCGGGGTGGGGAGAGGCTGTAGGAGACCTGGAGGTTTCCCCGGTCGGTTTTTACAACGGTTGCATGTTGGGCATGACTGTATATAGAGTGATAACTCCTGTTTCATTCGGGGCCACCAGAACCCACGCTGCAGAAGTTTTAAGGATTTCACATATCCGAAGTGCCCTGCAGATTTTGAGTCATGAACTGTTTGCAACATTTGGGATCGAGTGGCTGCAGGAACAAACATCTTATTCCCCTTAAACCAGCAACCGTTTGGATCACATCTCACATCATCCCTGCCTCGCAACTCACTTGTTTCTTGCGGGGTGATGTCAGTGAGAAATTGTTTCTCCCAGGGTAAGGTTTGGATAAGATTCTCTGAGATTCGTTTGGCCTTGCGGGTTACAACTGCACCAACCAGTTGTTCTGGGGTAAACATAGACTCTTGTACCTCCACCCTCTTACTGAAATGTTGGGGAAGACGGGAAAGAGCATCCGCCAGGTGATTAGCCTTCCCTGGAAAGTGGTGAAGAGTAAATTGAAACTTGGAGAAGAACTCAGCCCACCTAAATTGTTTAGCATTTAAATTCCGGGGTTTCCGTAGTACCTCAAGGTTTTTATGATCAGTCCATATTTCAAACGGTACTTGGGAACCCTCTAACCAATGCCTCCATGTGATTAATGCTAAACGTATAGATGCAGCTTCCTTATCCCAAATAGGCCAGAACCTTTCGGTATCATTGAATTTTCTTGATACATAAGCTAGGGGTTGCAGCTGTCCCTGAGCATTTTCTTGTAAAATCACCCCACCCATAGCAGTATCTGATGCGTCAACCTGGACCACAAATTTCTTTGTCTCATCTGGGTGTGCTAGTATTGGCTCAGACGTGAACAGCTGTTTTAATTGATCAAATGCATATTGACACTGAGGCGTCCAGTTCAAAGGGGCCCCGGCATTGAAGCCTTGGATCCCTTCCCCTTAGTCTTTAGAAGTTCGGTAAGGGGAAGGGCAACTTGGGCAAAATGGGGTAAGAATTGACGGTAAAAGTTGGCGAAACCGAGAAAACTTTGGAGCTGTCGTCTGGTTTTTGGGGGCTCCCACATTACAACATCCTGGACCTTCTTTGGGTCCATTTCCAACCCCTCAGAGGATATGCGGTACCCCAGAAAGTCAATACATTCCTGATGAAATTCACACTTTGACAGTTTCACGAATAGTTTGTTGTCTAAAAGCCTTTCCAGTACTTTTCGCATGAGTATGGTGTGGGATTTTAGGTCTGGGGTATAGACCAAGATATCATCCAAGTAAACGACCACCCCCTTGAATAAGTAGGGGTGTAGGACCTCATTGATTAAGTTCATGAAGACCCCTGGTGCCCCTTGTAAACCGAATGGCATCACCCGATATTCAAATTGCCCCAGCGGGGTATTAAATGCCGTTTTGTACTCATCCCCTTCTCTGATGCGAACTCGAAAATAGGCATCTCTCAAATCCAGTTTAGAGAACACTTTCCCTTTTGCCACCTCTGCCAATAAGTCTTTGATGAGGGGCATTGGGTAGGCATTGGTTGCAGACACTGCGTTAAGACCCCGGTAATCCGTGCAGAGTCTGAGCCCCCCATCTTTCTTTTTACAGAACAATACCGGTGCTGCGAACGGGGATGACGCTGGCCTGATAAAACCACGAGCCAGATTTTTATCAATAAAGCGGCGCAGTTCTTGCTTCTCACCAGGACTCATGGCATAAATTTTCCCTTTTGGCAATTTCTGCCCCGGAAGAATTTCAATAGCACAGTCAGAGTTGCGGTGGGGGGTAGTTCATCCGCCTCCTCCTCCTCAAAAACCCTAGTCAAATACTGGTAATCCCTAGGGATGCGGTTCAGGTCCTCCATTGCTAGGCAAGCGCGTGGAGGTTCATTGCAGGGAAGGTTCCCCCACCCTGGGTCCCATTTGTGTTCGGCACATTTCGGTGAGATAAATTGAACATCCCCCTCTTCCCATAGAATGTAAGGATTGTGCCCATGCAACCAAGGACTACCCAATACTAAGGGAAATTGGGCTTGAGGAGCTATCACAAATGAACGCAGCTCCCAGTGGGCACCGATGCCGATTCTTAGCGGGACAGTCTCAAATCGGCATGGCTCTTTCATTGGAGACCCATCCATCTGTGTAAAAGTTATCGGGTCTTTCAAGTTGACCACGGCTGCCTCCAGCCCTACCACCATAGACGGGTTTATGAGGTCCCTCCCACACCCCGAGTCAATGAGGGCTCGAACCCGAATGTGGGTCATCATTGCTGGGTTCATTACTAGGACAGTCACAAAGAAGAGAGAGGGGTAATTGCTCACCAATTTAGGCGCCTCAGGTGTTGGGTCCTGTTGTGTAACGCCATTCACAAACAGGACCATCTCATTTCCCTGCACCTCATTCTCTTCCTCCAGCAAGAAGTTATCCAGTTGGTCCGGCCCCGCGAAAAGGGCCCGTGGGTTGCGTGGTTTTGCTGTGCCTTTCTTCGGGGTGGGGTTCATCCATCTTCTGGGTTCTTCTTGTTGTAGGGCCCGATTAGGGTCCCCTTTTGGGCAAGCAGCTGCGAAGTGTCCCTTTTCCCCACACCGCAGGCAGAGACCCTGCCGCATACGCTGATCCCTCATTCCACCTGGGGTGGTTGCCGGTTTGGACTTGGCTTGGCCCGCCGTCGAACTCGGACGGTGGTAACCGAACGATGAGTCCAGTTTCATCATGCGTAGTCGACTCTCGGCCTTTTCGGCTTCCTCCATCCAACCTTGGAGGGTACGAGGCTGCTGAGAGCTAAGGATGTTATTGCGGATGTCGACTGCTAGACCCATTCGATATTGTTGGGCCAGAACCGCATCAGTCCAATCCCGAATTTTCACAGCATGCCTTTGAAACTCCCTGGAATACTCTCGCACTGAGAGTTTACCTTGTCGGAAGGTACGAAGGAAAGCTTCTGCCTTTTCCGCTGCCCCCGAATCCTCGAAGCGATTTCTCAAAGCCCACATGAAGTCATCTACATTCCCCAGCTCCGCGGCCTCCAGATCATGGAGAGCAACATACCAGCTTGTCGCACTCCCCCGGAATCTGGATGCGATAAACTCCACCTGCTGTTCTTCATCTGGGAAAATATGGCCCCATCTTTGGATAAATTTTCCGACCTGCAATATGAAAAAAGACACAGTCTCTGGATCTCCATCAAAAGTAATTTCAAGCATATCCTTAGGTCGGATTACTGGGGGGGCCTGAGCCATAACCGGAATCGGCTGCATAAGAGGGACCGGAGCCGGTGGTTGGGGCGGAGGTGCAGCAGGCGGCTGGAGTGGCCCTGGTTGGCCTGGCCCTGGAGCTGGTGCTGGCCCGACTGGTGGAGGCGGAGCTGGTGCCGGCTGGCCCGGTCCTGGACCCGGAGGTGCTGGTTGAGCCGGTCCTGGACCCGGAGGTGCTGGTTGGCCTGGCCTCGGGCCCGGAGGAGGAGGAGGTGGTCGTCCCGGTATCAACGGTGGCGCCGGGGCTGGTGCTGGTCTAGGCTGTGTCAACGGATGCGCCCGAATAGCTTGGTCCATCATCTGTGGTAGGGACTGCATTAGTTTGCTCATGTCCTTCACCAGACGTCGGGTGTCCTCTTGAATAGAGTCCATGCGAGCGTCGGTATCTGGCCCCGACCCAGTTCTGGGAGAACCTCGAGGTACTCTCCCCTGGGGAAGTCCAAAACTGCCTCTGGGATCAATCAAATTGTCTCGGCTTTGGCTCCCCGGCAAAGTCCATGTCGACTGGGTAGTATCCAACAGGTTCTTTGACCAATCGCGTGACCTACGATAGGTCACCCCTTTATCCCATGGCGTTGGGACTCCGGGAACATAGGTTCGGGGAAGCACTCCTCCTTGAGACGGCAGGTGCCCGGCTGGGCTATAGACTGGGAGAGCGTACTGAATCCCCAATGTGCTTAGAACTGGCGGGGTCAACACTCCGGCTCCCGATTGTGATGCTGGTGCGATCAAAACTGTGGTGGTAGTCACCGGCACAGTAGTGGTGGTCGGGAGGGTGACCACTGCGGTCGCCACAGTGGTAACAGGAACCGTGCCCCCTAAGGTAGCGGCCGCCGCCGCTGCGCCTGTGGCTCCTGTAGTGGCCGTCACCGCTGCAGTCCCCGTACCCCCTGGAGCAGTTGATACTGTCGCTGCGCCTGTGGCTCCTGGACTAGTAGCCGCCGCAGCTGCTCCCGTGGCTCCCGTACCCGCTCCGCTCATCTTGGTAGACGGCGGAAACTGACGGTAGTGGGAATGATGATGATTCCTGACAATTTCTGTCAGGTTTTGAAAATCAAGTAGATCCAGTCATTCTTGCACAAAGAAAGGTTTATTGGATTATCTTGTTATAAACCCACAGTAAGAGGTCATTGTCAGGAATAGGGGGCAAAGCAAAGCAAGCTAACTTATAGTGTGATGCAATGAAGCGCCTAGCAAATAGAACTTGAGCACTCGCGCGGGAACTCCCGGCGGGAGAAATACTTTATGAGCGGGAGACTACTCCCCCCTCCCCTTGCCTTCCCAGGACTGGAAAATTCTCATCTACACAAGAATAGCCCAAAGCCTACATTCAAGGCCACCGTGATAAGGAGAAGCGGCAGGGAAGAAGCTCCCACGTTTCTGCCTGCATACCTACGCAAGCGCATAGCGGGGATAGGAAACACACAACAATGACTTCAGTGAGAAACATCAAATGCAGCTTTTTCTTACAGTTTCCCAGCGCGCTGACGCGACCGGTTCCAGCACGCCTTGGGCGACCAGGCGGTCGAGCTCGGCCTCTATTTTTCCCGCATGGCTAGGGGAGGGGGCCGTGCCTTTATGCGGATGGGTCGTACGTTAGGGTCCAGATCTAGTGAAATCGGGGTCCCATTGTACCTCCCCAGGGTCCCATCGAATACTTTGGGGAACTCAAACTGCCTCCCAGTCAGCGGTCCCGAGGTGGTTTACTCCTGCTATTTGGAGTCCCAAAGGCCCAAACCACGACAGTCCCAGGAGGCTTGAGAGGCGCCCCTCCACCACCAGCAGGTCCAGCAAGCCCGAGAACCCTTTAAATCGGACTTGAAACTTGCCCCAGCCACGGACTGCCACTGGGTTTTTGTTAAAGTCCGTCAGCTTCAACCCCCGTGGCTTGTGCAGTCGGGGTCCCCCCTTGGGGCATAGCGTTTAAGGGTCTCTGCGGAAGTTATAGAGAACGAGGACCCTGAGTCTATTTCCATTTGGCAGGGGGACCCCTCTATTTGGACAGTCACATGCACCTTGTCCGGGCTTTCAGGGGGCAAGTTACATACTGTCTGCCGGCGCTGTGTCGTCACGGTGTGCAGGCTTGCGGCGTCCAGCTGGGCAGTGGATCCCAGGCGCTTGCCCTTGGAGCGGCAGACTTGGGCGAGGTGTCCAGCCTTGTTGCAGGTCCTGCAGATGGCGTCCTGGAAACGGCAGGTCCGGCGCTCGTGAGCATCGCCACAGCTGGCACAGGCAGATGCGTTGGGCTGGTTTGGTGGTGCGGGGGATCCCCTGTTGCGTTGGGTGCGTGGCTGTGATCGGCGGTTCACCTGCAGGACCTCCTCATCGTTCGAGTCATCCGAGGGGCCGGAGTCCTGGAGGCGATGGACCGTCTTAGGCCGGCGATCTGCGTGGGACTTCTCGTAGGCGGCCGCTTCTTGGATGGCGGCCTCCAGAGTGAGGTCGTCCCGGCTGACGAGCCTGCGGCGCAGCTTCGCCTCCTTCAGCCCCACCAAGAACTGATTTAGGAGGGTATCTGCGAGGTTGGGGAAGGCACACCTTGTGGCTGCGCGGCGTAGTCCGGCCAGGAATTCCGGAGATGTTTCGTCGGGGCCCTGCATTCTCGCGAAGAACTCCATTCGTTCTGCGAACTTGGTGGGCTTTGGTGCCAAGTGGTCAGTAAACGCCTTGACCAGCATGTCGTAGGTGGCGGCCGCGTCTTTCGGCAGGAGGGGGTTTACCAGGTCCTTCAGGAGGAGGTGTGCCTCAATGCCGCAGTAGCGCAGGAGATAGGCCTTCTTCGTACCCGCATCCGTGATGCCATGGATCTCGAAGTGACGCTCCAGCGTCTCGATCCAGGTCTCCCAGTTTGCGGGACGAGAGACGTCGAAGGCGGGGAAGCTCTCATTGCTAGCAGCCATGGTGCTCACCCGTGGAGGTCGCGGTTCAGGCGTAGAGTTGGCGGCGTTGGAAGCGAGGCTGCTCTCGGGGTCAGCGGTGCTAGGGAGCGGTGCTGTGCCCAGGAACCGAAGAGGCGGACACGAAGCTCGGCGGCGGCGTTCGGTGCTTTCGGCGTTGGGGTGGTCAGCGGTGCTCGTCTCGTGGTCGTTGTTCATGGAGGGAGTTGGCATCCCACCTTCGTCGCCAGTGAAAAGTACTGAGACTTACTAGTGATTTCAGCTCTCACATACTTTATTAGATGAAGAACAAGACAACTGAGCCGGCTCGCAGGCCGGCTTTTATTCCCAAGTGACCCACACCCCAAACACACACACACCTGGTGATTCGCTATTTACATTGATTGGATTAACTCCTGCTCCTCCATTGGAGGGGAGTCAGGATCCACTAGTCCATTGTCCTTCGGGGCGAAGCTCAGGCCCTTCGCCTGGCCACATGGTGGACCGGTTAGAACCAGTCTAAGCACATGGCTGTCCAGAGCCCATGTTCTCCAGTGGATACATTACAATGGTGAAGAAAATATTATCCCACTAGGAGTAAGGCCCGTGGTGGCAAGAAATACAACGAGCTCTAGAAAGAGGCTCCAGGTGAGTGTCCCAGCTGCGGCTTCTTGGGCATCGGAGGCATGTTTAGAAGGCAGGTGCTGGACATAAACTTTATTTATTAAGGGAAATCAGAAATCAGGATGTGGAGGCATTTGAAGGGTAACAGTGCATAGGAGTCTGGTTTCTATTGGCCGAAGATGTTGTGCCAGTTACTGTTCCTATGTGTCTCATTGGTGTAAAGTGTCAGTGCCTGCCTTTCTGTGGTCCCTGTGGAATGTGAACTGTGACATCAGCAAACGGTTGGTTTCCAGATCAGGTACCACAGAGATGGGCTGGAGCGGTAGAGAAAGCAGTTGACGTGTCTCCGACTGTGTGGACAGATGCTTTGGCCATGCCAATTGGGTTTACGAATGATTAGATTTACTGTTTTCATTCAGGATTGGTTTGGTGTGTTTAAAAAAAAAAAAAAACGGTTTGGGTTAGCTGCTATTTTTTCCCTCATGGAAATGCCAAGCCCCGTTGCCTCATGAAATGCTAGAAAACTGGGCAAATACACAATCACATTTTATAGAATCATAGAATCATAGAATGTTAGAGTTGGAAGGGACCTTGCAGGGCATCTAGTCCAACCCCCGGCACTCTGCAGTAGCATAGCCAAAAGATAGCCTTACAACATACCTGAAAGGTGGTTGTCCAGCCTCCGCTTGAAACATCCAGTGAAGGAGCATCCGCCACCACCCGAGGCAGCCTGTTCCACTGCTCAACCACTCTTACAGTTAGGAAGTGTCACCTAATATTTAGCCAGTAACAATTCCCTTGTAATTTCCACCCATTAGATCTAGTCTTGCGATCCAGAGCAAGAGAGAATAGATCTGCTCCATCTTCTGTGTGACAGCCCTTCAGATATTTGAAGATTGCAATCATGTCCCCTCTAAGCCTTCTCTTTCCCAGGCTAAACATACCCAACTCTCTCAGCCTTTCCTCGTAAGACTTGGATTCCAACCCTCTCACCATTCTGGTTGCCCTCCTCTGGACACGCTCAAGCTCGTCGACATCCTTTCTAAAATGTGGTGCCCCAAACTGGACACAGGACTCCAGGTGAGGCCTGGCTCTAATCTTTGTGATGTCCTGGAGTACTGGTGTTGTGCCAGAAGACTGGAGAAGAGCGAATGTTGTCCTGATCTTCAAGAAGGGAAAAAAGACGGACCCAGGAAATTTGAAATGCTTCATTTTGTTCTGCTTAGCTATAAGGCAGGGCTGTCTCATTTCGCTACCCCAAGTGGGTAGTATGGGAGGAGGGCCACATGGAAACAGGTATGGTTCCCTCCACCCCTGACTTATGCTGATTTGGGGCGTTGCAGTGGCAGCTAAGGTAGAAAAGCATCTCCTCCTATGCCATGTCTTCTGGGTTCCAAGGGACTAGAAAGCATTCTGTAGCCAGTTACAGGGGTGCCAACTCTGGGTTGGGAAATACCTGTAGATCTGAGAGGTAGAGCCTGGGGAGGGGAGGGTTTGGGGTGTGGAGGGACCTCAGCAGGGTATAATGCCATAGAGTCCACTGCCCAAAGCAGCCATTTTCTTCAGGAGAACTGATCTTGGAGATATCCAGGTACTGCCTGGAGGTTGGTAATACTAAGGGGTGGGTTAAGTGTGTTGAAGGACTTCAGAGAGGTATAATGCCATAGTTCTAACCCTCCAAAGCAACCAGTTTCTCTATAGGAACTGATCTCTGTGGTCTGGAAATCAATTGTAATTCAGAGAGATGTCCAGGCCTTCCCTCCCCCCAACCCCTTTCAATTTCAAAGCCGCTTCCCATTTAACACTTTAACTGATTAACAGTTTCACTGACTCCCTGCTAATGCCCCACGACCTCTGAGAGATATCCAGACCTTTACTTTCCCCCCAACCCCTTTCAATTCCAGAGCTGCTTCCTGTTTAACACTTTAACCGATTAACAGTTTAACTGACTTCCTGCTAATGCCCCAAGGCCTCTTGGGACTCCCAACTTGGGAGCTATGGTTCTAATTCCCTTTCCTATGGTTGCAGTAAAAGCAGCTGAGAACTACAAGGTGCAACCAGGGGTCATTTGGGGCCGGAGCGCACTGGAGCACAGCTCCGGCAGCCCAGGCACTGGCACAAATGGCAGTGGCGGCAAGCCCCGCCCCCAGCTCCCTGCGTTGAAGCACTGCAGCCCAGGGGAGGCCTGAGGAGGCCCATCGCCAGCCTCCTGGGGCCCACGCTGGAGCACTGCAGCCCGGGGGAGGCCTGAAGAGGCCCGTCGCTGGCCTCCCAGGGCCCACACTGGAGCACTGCAGCCCCAGGGAGGCCTGAAGAGGCCTGTTGCACTCCTCCCAGGGCCCGTGCTGGAGCGCTGCGGCCCAGGGAGGCCTGAAGAGGCCCGTTGCCAGCCTCCCGGGGCCCACGCAAGAGCACTGCAGGCTGGGGGAGGCCTGAGGAGGCCTGTCACAGGCCTTCTGGGGCCTGTGTGGCAGCACTGCAGCCTGGGAAAGGCATTTATCATGGTAAGTGAGGAATCCGTGTGAGGGATCCCTGGGAGTGGGGGTGGTGGGGGCTTGATGGGGGTGGGAGAGCCTTCCTCCCTTTCCACATTTCTTTGCCCTCTTTCTGTCCCTCCTTTCCTTCTCTCCGTTCCTTTTCTTTCTTTCCCTTTTCCTCCTTCTTTCCTTCTCTCTCTTTCTTTCTTTCCCTCTTTCCCTTCTCTCTTTCTTTCCCTTCTTTCTTTCTCTCCTTTTTCCTCTTTCCCTCCTTTTGTTCTCTCCTTTTCCTCTTTCCCTCCTTCTTCCCTTCCCTTCTCTCTCTTTCTTTCTTTCTTTCCCTCTTTCTTTCCTTCTCTCTTTCCCTCCTTTCGTTCTCTCCTTTTCCCCTTTTCCTTCTTCTTTCCTTCTCTTTCTTTCCCTCTTTCTTTCTCTCTTTTTATCCCCTCTTTCCTTTCTTCTTTCCTTCTCTTTCCTTCCCTGTTTCCTCCTTCTGCGGCCCCACTCTAGTGAGAAGGGGTTTAAACTTTAAACCCCTTCTCTCTTCACTTCCCTCCACCCCCCCCCAGGTCTGCTAGGGAAGGGGAGGCTTTTGAAGATGCCTTCCCCTCCCTTTGCTTTCTCTTCTGATATCACTTCTGGTGATGTCAGAGGGTGTGGCATATGCTAATGAGCTATTATGCTAATAGCCTAGTAGCTCATTAGCATACCTTATGCTAATGCGGTCCTGCAGCTCTTTTTCTATGAAATGACCCCTGGGTGAAACACATCAAAAGTGGGGATGTCAGAATGGAGGAGCCAGTGGGACAGGCCAATAGGACACTAAGGCAGCTTCCCCAGTGGCCAATGGGAGACTAGGTGAGTCGTCGCCAGTACAGCTTGCCCTTTATATATATAGGAATGCATGGGGAAATGCAAGTTGAGCAATGCATCATATACTTTGGAGAAAGAGGGACTGATCCATTCACTACACTAATGAAACATAGGCAACCCCCTAGTAGTGTTCCCTCTAAGCTGAGTTAGTGTGAGCTAGCTCACATTTTAGCCTCAGACTCACACATTTTTGTCTTAGCTCAGGAAGGACGGCTGCAGTGGAAAATAATGTATGCAGCAGCCAAATCACTCGCTCACAACTTTAATGCCAGTAGCTCACAAAGTAGAATTTTTGCTCACAAGACTCCACAGCTTAGAGGGAGCACTGTCCCCTAGGGTGCCAGAAGTGGCGGGTAGCACCAAAAGAGTTAGAGGGCCACAAGCAGTCCCAAAGTGGCCAGGGAGCAAGACATTGAATCAGTGTTCCTCCTAAGCACAGCTTTCCCCAACTTCCACCCCACCATCAGTCAAACTATGAATTATTCTATGCAAGGGTAGACTCTTGGTGTAGTGGTTAAGTGTGCGGACTCTAATCTGGGAGAACTAGGTTTGATTCCCCATTCCTCCACTTGCACCTGCTGATGTGACCTTGGGTCAGTTACAAGCTCTGGCACAGTTGTTCCTGAAAGAGCAGTTTGTGTTAGAGTTCTCTCAGCCCCACCTACCTCACAGGGTGTCTGTTGCGAGAAGGGGAAGGGAAAGGAGTTTGTAAGCCACCCTGAGACTCCAAGTGAAGGGAAGGGTATAAATCCAATCTCTTCTTCTTCTCTTCTTCTTACTCTTTTCTACTGCTGCAGAAAGACTAACAAACTAACACCTCCTAGGCATGTCTATCTTGCCTACTTAGAAGTAAGCCCCACTATAAGAACCAGTGTGGTGTAGTGGTTAAGAGCAGTGGACTCTAATCTGGAGAACCGGGTTTGATCCCCCACTCCTCCTCCACATGAAGCCTGCTAGGTGACCTTGGGCCACTCACAGTTCTCTCAGAAGTCTCTCAGCCCCACCTACCCCACAAGGGGACTGTTGTGAGGAGAGGAACAGAAGGCAATTGTAAGCTGTTTTGAGACTCCTTAAGGTAGGGAAAAGTGGGGTATAAAACCCCCAAGTCATTGTCCTCATTGTCGTCTTCATCATCATTGTCTCCTCCTCCTCCTCCTCCTCCTCCTCCTATGTTCAATGGGAATTCCTCCCAGGTAATATGTTTAGGATTGCAGCCCTTGGATTTAGCATGGTTGATAGTTCATTATGCCTGTATATGTATGTGGGCTGGGGTGGGAAGCAGCAAAGTCAAAATCCACATAGGGCACCAAACACCCTTCAGCCAGCTCTGATCCTGGGTTACCAGCCTCCAGGTGGGGTCTGGAGATCTCCCAGAATTCCAACTGATTCCTCCAGCTGCAGAGATAAATTGCCCTGCAGAAAATGGCTTCTTTGGAAGGATGACTGTATGTCATTATACCCCTCTCCTCATGAAACCGTACCCTCTCCAAGTTCCACCCCGATATCACTAGGAATTTCCCAACCTAGAGTTGGCAACCTGGCCCTGAACCTTTTAACCAAGTGATTCTATATGGATAATTGCGTAATCCTCAGTTTCTCTAACAGATGAAGGCAGACTTCCCACTTTTCTACAATGTTGCATATCATGGAAGATTCCTTCCTTGCTACAGGCAGAAGCTGCCGCTGTACACTCTCTCTCTCTCTCTCTCTCCCCCCACTCCCTGCTCGTGCCTTGCTGAGGAATGCTGCTCCACTTGACAAAATGTTATTTAAAAGACCAGGAGATGAGAATTGTTCAACAAGCTTAGACCGCTGGGCAGTGTCCCCTCTAAGCTGAGTCAGTGTGAGCTAGCTCACAGTTTCTTAGACTCCGGCTCACCTGTTTTTGTCTTAGCTCAGGACGGATGGCTCCAGAGCAAACTAACTTATGCAGTAGCCAAATCACTCGCTCACAACTTTAATGCCAGCAGCTCACCAAGTAGAAGTTTTGCTCACAAGACTCCACAGCTTAGAGGGAGCATTGCCGCTGGGCCATTCCCAGCTCAGTGAAATTGTGCAAGGGACATGTTTATGGATCATATTCCATTTGAAACAATTCCTCATCTATCAGATAGATTCAGGTGGGTAACTGTGTTGGTCTGAAGCAATAGAAAATTTGAGTCCGGTGGCACCTTTCAGCAGGCCTGTAGCTACAGTGGGGCCTCTCAGGGCCTGGCCCCCCTGTCTTACCACCAAGGCCCCCTGATTCCCCATCTAGCCCAGGCCCCCCAACTTTCATTATTTTTTTATTTTATGGTGCTTGCTTGAGGTGTGTGAGGGTGCCCTCCAATTTATTTAAAGCCCCCCCCCCCCAATTAAAAAAAAAATCCTGGCCGTGGGCCTGCCTTTCAGACCAACAAAGTTTAATTCTGGGTATAAGCTTTTGTGTGCCTGCACACTTCTCTGGATACACACTTCTTCAGATGCGCATGGAAGTTTATACCCAGAATTAAACTTTGTTGGTCTGAAAGGTGCAACAAAGTTAGTTCTTATCGATCAGAATGTGCATTGGAGACTAACCGGCAGAGTAACAAGATTTGAATCCAGTGGCACCTTAGAAGAGCCAGTTTGGTGTAGTGGTTAAGTGCGTGGACTCTTATCTGGGAGAACCGGGTTTGATTCCCCACTCCTCCACTTGCAGCTGCTGATGTGACCTTGGGCCAGTCACAAGCTCTGGCACAGCTGTTCTCTCAAGGACAGTTTCTGTCAGAAGTTCTCTCAGCCCCACCTACGTCACAGGGTGTCTGTTGTGGGGAGGGGGAGGGGAAGGAGTTTGTAAGCCGCTCTGAGACGCCTTTGGGCAGTGAAGGGCGGGGTATAAATCCAAACTCTTCTCTTCTTCCTCTTCTTCTAGAATCCCTCTAAGGCACTACTGGATTTGAAGCTATTTGTGCTACTTCAGAATGACATGGCTACCCTCTGGAACTATCTTCATGGCAGAGTAGGTAAGGGATAGGTGGCTACCAGATTCTTGCCCTCTGTCACTCACTCCTCGGACTGACCAGTTATTCTTTACAGGTATACTCTAGGGCTTGAAGCAGACATGGAGCATTTTGATTGGTGAATCACACATGGTAGTGAAAATTCAATCTGTTACCAGAGGCACTTGGGTAGCCCCAAAACAGGGGTGCCCTACTTTCTAACCTGAACCAAAGTCCCCAAAAGCCAGGCACTCTCAGCTTGACCACAGAGTTGGGCTGCAAGTGGTCTGCAAAAGGGATTTCGTATTCAGGTTTCATAAGGTGACCTCAGAGCAAGTCTTCCCCCTCCACCCAGCAGAGATTATGCTCATGGAATAACAATGAGTTCCAGAGGTAAGTATTTAAAAGCCACCTGGCACTCTTCAGCACCTTACCCAGCCTTTTGTGTTTCTTTGTCTTTCTTGCCTCTGTCCCTCAAGATACCGGGAAGTCTCCATCGAAGTGTGTATGTGCAGACGATGTCATCTGACGCTGCCATGTCTGCAAGGGGGGGATATGTTAGCCCCGACGCCATTATGGGGCTTTGCTATGGACTGTTTGCTGTTGCCACATGGTCTGTCTAGACTGTAAAATGGATGCCAAGGTAGAAGCCCATAGAGAAAGGAAAAAGCTGTCCTTTTACTCTGAGGGACTCCATTACATACCTGCTGCATGTCACATACACGGATTAAGGGCCATACAGCAGACAAAGGACTTTTCCTCTGCCAGTGCATGAAGGGATTACCCAGTCAAGCATTCAAATTGTTAACGACCCTTCCTGATGCTAATTAGGGACAATCAGGGAAGTCTCCCACCTTTTGTTTACCTGGCCAGCAAGTCCTATAATCCATTCAACTAGACACCCAACACCTGGCTTCTATTGTTAAATCCAGACCCTGCCTCTCTGGAAGCCCATTGGTCAAACCTAAGGTCTGCCTCTACTGACATCACACACCCCTGGGACCCCAGATTGGCCCAGGTAATCTTTTGTTCTCACCTGAGACCAGCCCCCAGGGCCACCCATTGGGCTGCATTGTCTTACAGTGGGTATATCCCAGCAGACACATGGCCTCAGACCGTGTGTGTCTCTGCCATGAGCCAAAATGGCAGCCCACCCCTGAACCCTCTGGGTTTAGGCCACAATCCTTCTTCATGGACTTCTGCACATCTGACAGGTAGTATCACCTCTCCATAAGCCATCAATCCCCTCTGCTTTCTTAGTTTTATTTTATGTGTGTGAATGTTTGAATACTGTTTGTGTGTTTGTGAATGGATAAATAAGGATTATATTCAGTAAAATAATATTTTAATTATACCTGGACTCTGTGTCTTTTACTGGGAACCATTACAGACTAGCAGCATTCTCTGTATATACAGGCGAGAATCCAATAATAATAATAATAAACCAATTGCTATATTTAAAATAGAGCAATTGGGCTAACAAATCCCCGCCTTCTTCGGCACTGCACCCAAAATCTGTATGCACTTAGGTTTGCCCATGGGGGTCTAAGAACCAGTCACAGAACTCCAACATGCTGAGCCATTCAACCCTGAAGAGAACATCCATTAACCATTCATTCATTCATCCATCCATCCATCCATCCATCCATCCATCCATCCATCTATCCATTCATTCATTCTGTGTTGCAGGCAGCTTCAGATGTCCATATGGGAGACAAAGAAGGTATAAATATCTAAATAATGTCAAATAGGCCAGTATGAAGAACCATTAATAGAATGGAAATCCATGGTATCTGAAGAAATGAGCAGTGACTCCCGAAAGCTCATCCCCTACCACAAATTTTGTTAGTCTTTGAGGTGCTACTAGACTCTGGCTCTTTTCTACTATCAAAATAGAAAATATGATGGAATAAAGGATCCATGTGGAACACAGAAGACTAAGAGGCCTCCAGCTTCATTTTAGAAAACCGTTATATGAGATCCCTCCCATTCCATCCATGGTGAGGTGGCCTTTCTCCTAATGTATGCCAAGCCCTGTGAGTGGAAGGTTTCAGGGCCTCTCATCGGCCTTTCAGGAAGACTTAACATTATTTGTCATCCCTTGAATGTCAAAATCTAAACCAAATGAACCTTGAGCAACTAGTTTAGCAAGGAGGAGGTCAACCACTCACTGTTCAACCATCCTTCCACAAGTTCTTCTGGAGCTGCTGTTTCTAGCAATGGTGCAAGTTTTTTTTCAGGTTTCTTAAGAGGGTTGAGGGAAAGTTGAGAAACCGAAGCTCCTCATGTGATAAAGAGACAATCAAGCCTTATCTGAAACATAACGGCCATAGGCGACTCCTCTCTCCTAGAAGGGTCTCTCTCAGTCTCCTTTCCTCCTATACGTCTCTCAAGTGAGCAGTACAGTTGAACCCCAAATATGCATACAGCGCTGAGCCATAGAAAGATGCTCCTCAGGTGAGAAAAGTCTTTGGCACATCTCTCCTTGTGTACAACTCTGCAATCCATTTTGGCTGCATTTGTAGCCAATCTCACTACTTTGATCCACAAACCCTGACATATCAGATGATACATTTCTGTACTCTCTGAAGCCTGTATTTGTGAGTATCTTGATGAAATAAGTGGAGAGATGAGTCTGTAGTTTTGATTAGTACTTTTGAATAACACATATATTTAACAATGCTTAATGAGATTTTGGGCTCTCAAATGTTTCATTATTAGCACCATTTCCCACAAAAAAGCTGGTGAAACAGGCACTATGGCTAGCCTGTTAGAGTCATGTTTGTGAGCTTTGTGGAAGCACAGGATGGAGGATAAGTCAGCTGCCAACCTCCATCGCTTCCAGTTTTCAACAAGGTCAAATCATAGCAAGGACAGTTGAGGAGTATATGGAGTTCACCAGTTGAATGAATGAATGCGACTGCATCATCATCAGTTTATAAGGGACATAAGAACATAAGAGAAACCAATGTTAGATCAAGCCAATGGCCCATCTTGTCCAACACTCTGTCACACAGTGGCTAAAAATACCAGGTGCCATCAGGAGGTCCAGCAGTGGGGCCAGGATACTAGAGGCCCTCCCACTGTTGACCAAACACCAAGAATACAGAGCATCACTTGCCCCAGCCTGACAGTTCCTATCTATACCTTGTGGCTAATAGCCACTGATAGCTCCATATGCTTATCCAATTCCCTCTTGAAGCTAAATGACTGTTGAATTGTTCGTGCATAGAAACGGAGATATTAATCGCATTAAGTAAATTCAATCGTTTGTATGATTTGTCATTTAAGTCATTTTCCATGGTGTGTATATTTTGTTTGACAACCTGTCCCATGATCTCTCTGCTTTTGTAACCTCGAGGTGGTAGCCAGAGATCTCCTCGAATTGCAAGAGATCTCAAGGAGACATAGACACAGATCAGTTCACCTGGAGAAAATGGGCACTTTTGGAAGGTGGACTCCGTGGCATTATATCCCCTTGAAGTCCCTCCCCTCCCCAAATCCCAATTTCCTTAGGTTCTGCCCTCACATTGTCCAAATATTTCCCAATCTGGAATTGTCAACTCTAGCCATATGAGGGAATGCACCATGTTCAACAATTGCTGAAGATCTCACCTTCTGCTGCCTGAGGTAACAGCCATTTGTTTCCTGTTGATTACGGCGGGAAATGAACTATCCATCCTGAGAAATCCCAGAGTTCTTGTTCAAGGGAGATGAGCGGTAGACTCCCATATAAAGTGGCAGTCACACACATTAAATAATCCACTTTCAGTCTACTTTCACTGCACTTTCCTGTGTGAGCTGGCGAAATCCAGTCGGACAGTGCACTGAAAGTGGATCAAAAGTGGATTATTTAGTGTGTGTGACCACAGCCTAACTCTGGGAAGTTTTTATAGTATACTTTGCTTGTTCATATTGATGGTACCCAAAGACTACTGTCACTCCCTCAAGACTGGGAGAACATGTGTGAGCTATCCAGACAGCCAGTTTGGTGTAGTAGTTAAGTGAATGGACTCTAATCTGGGAGAACCGGGTTTGATTCCCCACTCCTCCACGGGTACCTGCTGGATAAACTTGGGCAAGCCATAGTTCTGGCACAGGTATTCTTGAAAAAGAGTCCTTTCTGTCAGAGCTCTCTCAGCCCCACTTACCTCGCAGGGTGTCTGTTGTGGGGAGGGGGAGGGAAAGGAGTTTGTAAGCCACTCTGAGACTCCTCTGGATAGTGAAGGGTGGGGTATGAATCCAATCTCCTCCTCCTCCTCCTCCTCCTCCTCCTCCTCCTCTTCTTCTTCTTCTTCTGTAGCCAAATAGGACCCTGGGAGACCAGGGTTCAAATCCCCACATCTACCACGAAAGTTCACTGGGTGACCTTGGGCCTATCATCAACCCTCAGGCTGCCCTACCTCACAGGGCTGTTTTTGTGAGAAAATGGAGGAGGAGAAAATGATATTCTAGAAGCCACTTTGAGTCCGAACTGGGCAGAAAAACAGGATATACATAAATACATGCAAAAGTGTAAATATACCCTGGCTACTTGGTAGGGCAGTGCAAGGGTCAGAATTCAGAGAGCCAGTTTGGTGTACTGGTTAAATGTGTGGACTCTAATCAGGGAGGTCTGATTCCCCACTCCTCCATTTGCAGCTCCTGGATGACCTTGGGCAAGGCATATTCTTTCAGAGCTGTTCTCTCAAGGGCAGTTCTGGAAAGAGCTCTCTCAGCCCCACCCACCTCACAGGGTGTCTGTTGTGAGGAGGGGAAGGGAAAGGAGTCTGTAAGCCACTCTGAGACTCTGAATAAAGGGCAGGGTATGAATCCAGTCTCTTCTTCTCTTCTTCTTGTACTCTATCAGAAATTATGATTTGTTATTTTCTGTTATGTACCTATCTCTTTTTTTAATAAGAACATAAGAGAAGCCAATGTTGAATCAGGCCAATGGCCCATCTAGTCCAACACTTTGTCACACAGCGGCCAAAATATACCAGGTGCCATGAGGAGGTCCAGCAGTGGGGCCAAGACACTAGAAGCCCTCCCACTGCTGCCCCCTCCAGCAACAAGAATAGAGTGCATCACCTGCCCCAGACTGAGAGTTCCCATCTATACCCTGTGGCTAATAGCCACTGATGGACTTCTGCTTCCATATGTTTATCTAATTCCCTCTTGAAACTGTCCATGCTTGTAGCTGCCACCACCTCCTGTGGCAGTGAATTCCCTACGTTAATCACTCTTTGGGTGAAGAAGTACTTCCTTTTATCTGTCCTACCCCGACTGCTCAGCAATTTCATGGAGTGCCCATGAGTTCTTGTATTGTGAGAAAGGGAGAAAAGTACTTCTTTCTCAACCTGCTCAATCCCATGCATAATCTTATAAACCTTGATCATGTCAACCCTCAGCCATCGTTTCTCCAAGCTAAAGAGCCCCAAGCGTTTTAACCTTTCTTCATAATTCCTGACTAATGGGGATGTCCTCCCTTTGTGATCCCATGGCCGGTGGAAGGAAGGCATAGGCATTCCCAGTGTCTATGTGAGAGACCCACAAATATCTGCAGTTGTTCATGGACAACAGAAAACCCGATGTAAGAAAATTCAACAAGCCTTGGACTCACCTTAGTCCAAGGGTGGCCAGACTTGCTCAGCGTAAGAGCCACATGGAATAAATGTCAGACGTTTGAGAGCCGCAAGACATGAACAAATATCACACACGCATTTTTATTAAAAAGATACATGCAGATTTGCTGGTTATTAACATCAAATGTGACTGCCAAAAATAAAAAAAACCAAAGGGGTCAAAACAGATATTGATAATGATATTTATTTGCCCAATGATATTTATTTGTTTGCTAATCATATTTATTTCTCTAAGAGGGAGAGAAAAAGAGAGAGGTAGAAAGAAGGAGAGGAAAGAGAGAGAGAGAGAGAAACAAAGAAAGCAAATAGGTGGGAGGGGAGAGGGAGGGAGAAAAAGCATGCCTCCCTTTCCCTTCCCCAGCTGCCCTGCTGGGAGCCGCACAATATGTGTGAAAGAGCCACATGTGGCTCCCGAGCCACAGTTTGGCCACCCCTGCCTTAGTCGATGGCCAACAAACAAAAGACACAAATAGGTGGTGATCTAGTCAAGATCCTTAGGATGGTCTCTTCTCTTATAGTCCTTCCGGCACCCTCCCTTGGTTGTGAAATCTCACTTGCCTGCAAAATCGCACCCACATCCACAAAGTGCTCCCTCCATCTCTTGCTCAAAGGTGTTTTGGGTGGGTTTTTCCTTGAATGGAGTCCATATGGGTTTTTCCCCTCTTGCACCTTCTGGCAAGTCATGGCCTGATGGTTAGTAAGACCAAGGTGACCATCTCAATTTGGTAACCCCCTCACTGTTCAAAGGGAGAGGTCACATTGTCTCAAAGCAACACAACGTTGTGAAATACTAGTCATGTCTAATTGGGTTTTTTTTTTACATCAGGGACAAACTGGCTTTCATCTTGCTCAGTCACCTTCTTTTCTTCATCTTGTAGTTCACCAGTAGAAAAGAGCAAGAGCCCGATCCCAAGAAATGAGCCATGACTCACGAAAGCTCCTAGTTTTGTTAGTCTTTAAGGTGCTACTGGACCTCTGGCTCTTTTCTACTGCTACAGACAGACTAACACGGCTACTGCCCATCTTGTAGTTCACCAGTGTATTTTAAATCTACAACGTGTAAACACAAAGTAAATATATCGTCGTAAGTGACTCTTCACCAGTCTAGCTAGATTTTGGTCCATAGAATCACAGAGTTGGAAGGTACCTCCAGGGTCATCTAGTCCAACCCCCTGCACAATGCAGGGAATTCACAAATACCTCCCCCTCCACAATCGCAGTGATTGCTGTTCCATACCCAGGAGATGACAAAAAACCTCCAGGATCTCCGGCCAAAGTGGCCTAAAGAAAAATTGCTTCCTGACCTGAAGTGGCGATCAGCATTTCCCTGGGCATGTAGCATTGTAACCAGCCTTTTTACTACATTCTCTCCTGCCCCTTGTCCTAAAAGTGCTGGGTGGTGAACATAATTCTCCCTTACTTCCCTTATCCTTACAACCACCCCATGAAGACAGTCTGAGAAAGTATGCCTGGCCCTAAGTCACCCAGTCAGCTTCATGGATGGGTGAGGATAAGATCACCTATTAAGTGATCCTGAAAAGGTTTGTTCTAAACAACTGAAGTGCCTGTTCAGATTGAACCAAGGTCCACCTGGCAAGACATTCTTTGAGGACTCCAAGTGCCCAACAGATATCAAGTCGTCAACCAGTAGGGCTGCCAAAGTCCAGGTGGGCCCTGAAGATCTCCCAGAATAACAACTGATCTCCTGACTTCATACATCAATTCCCCTGGAGAAATGCCTGCGGGATGGTAGAATCTTATGGAATTCCAGTCCAAATCTCCAGGAATTTCCCAATACACTGTTGACAACTCCACCCAAAAGGAGGAGGAGGAGGAGATCGGATTTATACCCCACCCTTCACTTGGAGTCTCAGAGCATTTTACAATCTCCCTTTCCTTCCTCTCCCCACAACAGACACCCTGTGAGGTAGAGAGAGCTCTTTGAGAACTGCTCTTGAGAGAACAGCTCTGAGAGAACTGGCCCAAGGTCGCTCCAGCAGCTGGTTTCACGTGGAGGAGTGGGGAATCAAACCTGGTTCTCCCAGATTACAGTCCACACTCCTAACCACTACATCAAACTGGTTTTATATTCTTTACTCTTTTCTGTTTGGTAACATTCCATATGCTGTAAGGGGAGACATGGGACACCTTTGCTTGTCCTGAAATCCCTCAAAGATTTGCTTAGGAAAGAATTGAAAGAATAACCACATTTCCAGTCAGGCGAAATGTTAGGGGCCTTTTAAGCTGCCAGGAGATCACACCTTCTTTTGTCTTTGTCTGGATTTGCTTTCCATTTACAGAATAGGTTTCTCTGTTGGTTTACAGGGTAGAGGTGTACATTGATGAAGCATCATGAATTTGCCCTGACCTCCTTTGAAAGCAATCTAAGCTAACAGCCTACACACCATTCTGTGGCAGAGTTTTATATGTTAAACATGAATTGTCTCAAGATGAACACAAGTAGTAGAAGTCCATTGCCCAAAGAAAGATTTTGTTATGGCTGTAAAGGGCAGGTGGTAATGAAATCCATTATAAATAAATATTTACTGATCTGATTTACTGGAGGGGGCAGCAGTGGGAGGGCTTCTAGTGTCCTGGCCCCACTGCTGGACCTCCTGATGGCACCTGGTATATTTTGGCCGCTGTATGACAGAGTGTTGGACTAGATGGGCCATTGGCCTGATTCAACATTGGCTTCTCTTATGTTCTTATGTTCTCTTATCTGCATACTGCCCTGCATATATATGGAAGCAGAAGGGGTTGGGCGTGTTCTTCCAGGTTTCAGTGTCCAATAGCATGTGATGTTATCAGGATTAACAGTCAGAATGGAACAAATTCAGTCTTGGGTTGTATTAAAAGGGCCACAGCATCGAAATCACAGGAGGTCGTAAACACTCTGTACATTGCCTTGGTCAGGCCACACCTTGAGTTCTGTGTGCATTTCAAAAAGGATGTGGACAAAATCAAGAGGGTGCAGAAGAGAGTGACGAGGATGATCAGAGGTCGGGAGACTGAGCCCTATGAGGAAAGGCTGAGGGCCTTGGGAATGTTTAGTTTGGAGAAGAGGAGATTGAGAGGGGGCATGATCGCGCTCTTTAAATATTTGAAATGCTGTCATTTGGAGGAGGGCAAGGAGCTGTTCCGGTTGGCAGCAGAGCAGAGGACCCGAAGCAATGGGCTTAATTTACACGCAGGAAGGTATCAGCTGGATATTAGGAAGCACTTTTTCAGAGTCAGAGTGGTTCAAAGGTGGAATCAGCTGCCTAGGGAGGTGGTGAGCTCCCCTTCACTGACAGCTTTCAAGAAGAGGCTGGGCGAATATTTGTCAGGGATGCTTTCGCTGGTCCTGCATTGGGCATGGGGTTAGACTAGATGGTCTGTATGGTCCCTTCCAACTCTGTGATTCTATGATTCTGTCTCTGGAATGGGAGCCTGCAACAAGGTTGCTGAATTCCATGCATAGATGACCAAGTGCAGGAGGGGGCACCTAGTTTCAGCTCTTGACTGTTTTGGAAGTGTCTGGGAGCACGGCTTGGCTACTTTCCACTAGAAAAAAGTCTGGAGGCTGAGCTGGTATGTTTCCTTTGGGGATTCCCAGAGTGAGGAATGGAGGCAGTGAACAAATACCTGGAAATTCACTCCTCGAATTAAGGGGGTGTCTGTATGATCAGCTGGAGCTACGCTTGCCAGACCCCGGGGCGGGGGGGTGATGATCTCCCAGAATTACATACTATAGAGATCCGGAAATGGCTACTTTGGAGGCTGGACTGCATGGCATTATAGCCCACTGAGGTCTCTCCTCTCACAAACCCACACTTTCCAGACTCTACCCGCCCCAATTTTCGAGGGACATCTCCAATCCAGAGTTGGGGCCTAGTTGCAGCCCAAAGCAACAGGAAGCCCAGGAGATATTACTGAGTCCCAGTGTGCAGTCAGGTGGCCAGGACAGGCTTGAGGAGTTCCTGGAGATGGTGGAACAGCGTCTGGGGGAGGGCAATGTTTCAGATATGGCTGCCAACCTCCTTGCGGGGCCCGGAGTTCTCCCAGAATAACAGCTGATCTCCAGACCTCAGAGACCAGTGTAGTGATAGCTGGTTACGTCACCATCTTTTTCTTGCTAATTTTGCATGTCAACCAAGAGTCCATGCACTGTTTGGTGGTGTTTGTTGTGAGAGCCAGTTTGGTGTGAGAGCCTAGAGCATGGACTCTGATCTGGGAGAATCAGGTTTGATTCCTCACTGCTCCACATGAAGCTGCTGGGTCAGTCCTAAATTCTTTCAGAGCTGTTCTCTCAAGAGCAGTTCTCAAGAGAGCTCTCTCAGCCTTACCTACCTGACAGGGTGTTTGTTGTGAGGAGGGCGAAGAGAAAGGAGACTGTGAGCTGCTCTGGGTTGGTTGATTTAAATTTGGTGTTATGAGCCACTTCTCTGATGCAACACCATAGAGAAGTATTTTTGTATGACGTTCTGTGCATACGATGTTCAGTATCTTACTGATCACAAGGCTGCACAATACTGTTGTGTTCTTGTTTTGTATATATGTTTTAATAAACTCATTTAAAAAAACAACAACATTAAACTTCCTGTTCCACAACCATTCAAAATAATGTCACTGTCTCCTACGACATGGCTTTCCCCCTAAAGAACAAAACAAACTCCGGAGGAACATTGGTTCATTCTTTATTGGGTCAATCTCTCAGCGGCAACAGTGGCCAAGGAAGTGAAATACTGATCTCACTGATGATATTTAGGGGCCGTGGCTGTGGCTGTGCTTGTGGCCGGGGTCTTGACCCTGATCATCTTTCTTGTGGATGTTGTCGTGACTCCAAATCAACACTTTGGTAATAATACCCATGAATTCTTCAAAATCGAGCTGGTGGTTCCTGTCCTTATCAAGCTCTGCCATGCATTTGCTAGCGGCATCCTTATGTTTCTGTGAAAACAAAGGATGGTTATTAAAGACTGGTAAGGCATCCAACTCACATCAGTGTCTTTTTGAAATTTCCCAGGTGGCAATGCGTTTGAGGGCAGATTCTCAGAGTCGACAAGGATCTTGGAGACCCTGGTGCAAATCTCGACTCTGCCATGGAAGCTTGCTGGGTCACCTGGTTCTGGTCACATGGACTTAGAGTAATTTTACCTCACAGAGTTGTTGTGAGGGTGAAATGGAAGAGAGAATTATGAAAGCCCCCCGGAGTTCCCACTGGGGAGACAGGCAGGGCATAAATTAAAGTCATTTTGTGACAAATGAATTGTGAACATAAGAACATAAGAGAAGCCAATGCTGGATCAGGCCGATGGCCCATCTAGTCCAACACTCTGTCACTCAATGGTGAAAAAATACCAGGTGCCATCAGGAGGTCCAGCAGTGGGGCCAGGACACTAGAAGCCCTACCACTGTTGCCCCCCTCTCCAAGCACCAAGAATACAGAGCATCACTTGCCCCAGACCGAGAGTTCATATCTATAGTTTTGGCTAATAGCCACTAGTGGACCTCTGCTCCAGATGTTTATTCAATTCTCTCTTGAAGCTGTCCATGCTTGTAGCTGCCACCTCCTCCAGTGGCAGTGAATTCCATGTCTTAATCACTCTTTGGGTGAAAAACTACTTCCTCATATCTGTTCTAACCTAACTGCTCAGCAATTTCATGGAGTGCCCAGGAGTTCTTGTATTGTGAGGAAGGGAGAAAAGTTCTTCTTTCTCTACCTGCTCTATCCCATGCATAATCTTGTAAACCTCTATCATGTCAGCCCTCAGTTGTCGTTTCTCCAAGCTAAAGAGCCCCAAGCACTTTAACTTTTCTTCACAGGGAAATTGTTCCTACTCTTTGATCCTTCTAGTTACCCTTTTCTGTACAGTGCACAAAGCTATAGTATCTTCTCTGAGGTGTGGTGACCAGAATTGCACACAGTATTCCAAATGAGGTCTCACTATTGATTTGCATAGATAGCACATTGGAAGGATGATTTGCAACATTTATAACTTTTGTAAAATAAACCCACATGACATAAGCATTGAAAATGCACTATGGAAGCAGAGTTAATGTAAATTTGTTGGAGATCATTGGACAGATGGAGATTTGATGCAGCAAAAGTATGAAATAAATGCTGAAGAAAATGATAGTTGACAATGCTTAATAAGGAAGAGTGGGAAGAATCTGGCCACCAGGCGTCTTCATGGGCTTTTTGTTTGTAGGACTTCCTGATTCAGGTACTGTCAGTTTTAAGGGTGGTGCTGTGGAAGCAGCTGTGGACTCTGGAGGCACTTGGTAATTTTCTTGAAAGATCTCAGAGACCTCAGTCCATCTCGTCTCCTGCACAGTTTTACCAACCCCTTCCCAGTATGCTTTCAGAAGTTATATATATACTAGGAATAAGGCCCGTTATGGAAATGAATACAACAAGCTCTAGAAAGAGGCTCTGGGTGGGTACCCTGGCCTTGGAGACTCAGCGTCAATTTGATATGGTGACCTTAGCAGGGTATAATGCCCCAGAGTCCACTGTTTTCTCCAGGGGAACTGATCTCTGCCTTCTGAAGAGCAGTTGTAATTCTGAGTGATCTCCAGCCCTCACCTGGAGATTGGCAACAGTTGTTCCCCAGGGGGAAATGGCTGGTTTGGAGGGTGGAGTCTATGGTATTGTAACTGTCTGAGGATCCACCTCTCCTCGAACCCCACCCTCTCCAGGCTCCACCCCTCAAATATCCAGGAATTTCCCAACCTGGCGTTAGCAACCTTATCTCCTTCCCAGCCAACTATCAACCTACCTTTATCTGCCCCTCTGACTCCAGCTTTCCATCCCCACCCACCCATCCCAAAGCCTCTTCCTAGGAAAAGTACAGTCTTTCTTCACAGCAGAGACCCAAGCTGGAGGCAAGCAACCTCAACAGAGTGCACCCTGCAAAGCAGCCATTTTCTCCATGGGAACTGATCTCTGCCATCTGGAGAACAGTTGTAATTCTGAGTGATCTCCAGCTGTCACCTGGAGATTGTCAGCAATGGTTCCCCAAGAGGGGGGGGAAACACTTTGGAGGGTGGAGTCTATGGCATTGTATCAGAGGTCCCACCGCTCCTCAAACTTTGGCTTCTGGAGACTCCATCACAAAATCTCCAGGAATGTCAAAACCTAGAGGTGGCAAGAAAGGAGAAGTAGGAGGAAGAAGAGGAGGAGGAGGAGATTGGATTTCTATCCAACCCTTCACTACCTGAAGGAGTCTCAGAGTGGCTTACAATGTCTTTTCCATTCCCCTCCCTCCAATGTACACCCGGTGAGCAATGCTTCCTCTAAGCTGTGGTCCCTGTAAGAAGAGCTCTGTAAGCTCTTGGAGAACTGGCTACATTAGGGGTGAGTCGCCTAATATGAAAAGGAGTTCCTGCTAGAAAAAGAGCCCTGTTAATTTATTTATTTAAATGTTTATACCCCTCCTCCCTGCCTCCCTCCCTCTCTCTCTCTCTCTCTTTTTTGCTTCAGTGTGGCTTAGAAAAGCAAATGGAAATCACAAAAAGTTACATAAATCTCCCCCAGTTCTCTTCCATGAATGTAGGAATGCATTCAAAATCCTAACCTGCAGCAACTTGAATGCCCTCTCAGTTTATAATACCTCTTCTTATCTAGGCAGCTCTGGTTGACCACACCACTCCTTCACTTCTCCAGTCAAAGTTGAGGGAGAAGATGGGTGGAAGAGGAAGGAAGCTGGGGAGAAATTCACCTGCATGAACCCACAAGTCCATCCTGCTGCTGCTTCCTCCTCGACAAGTCCTAGAAGTCTACCTTCTGGCCCTCAGTGCCCAATATGCCCTTTCCACTCCCACCCCAAGCAGCCACAGGAAGGAAGCCAACCTCTCATCATCGAGAATGATCCCTCTCCTGCCATCTCACCTTCAGGAAGTTGGGCAGCTGCTGCTCAAGCAGTTGCTTCAGCTCTCCCTTGCTGAGCATATCGAAATGATCCACCCGAATGGAGTATTGGTGGAAAATGTTGATGACACATTCAAGGCATTTCTCCAGCTGAGTCTCAGCCATCTTGAATCAATGCACCGCCTGTGAAGACAACATTTTGTTCAGGAAGGGAAAAGAATTACCCATCTCCACGAAGAACATTTCCCCTCCCTCCATCAATACCACACACAGGTCTCACTGGATAGATGTATTTTCCAAAAGAGTCAAGGTGGTTTCCCACAATGCACTGCCTCATTTCTGTTACCCCTCAACTGCCTCCGGCCTTGAGAGATGGGCAGATTTTTGAAGCAATTCAGAAACGAGACTAACCCAAGTATCAGGTATGACACTGGGATGAAGGAACACACCAGGAGCAGCAAGGGCTGAATTTGTCACCTTCTGTTCCCTGAAGCAACAGTTGTCTGCATCCAGTAGAATATAATCCCTTCCCAAACTGCCACTGACCATGAACCACACCCCTAAACATGAGCTTGGCACCATCTACATGCAGAGAAATGTAATCCTCAACCTCAGATACCCCAAACTCCTGACTGGAGGCAGATGGGTGGTAGAATTCCATTTAAATGGTGGAATTCTTTACAAGAGACTTTTCCATTTGTCCGTATGGACTTGGCCCAACTGTGAGGAAATCATTGCCACTCCCTCAGACTAGGTGAAGTGCTAAGATAGCCCCTCAGTACTTGTCAGGATAATATGTAGCAGCATACTAAAATACTAAAATAAGAACATAAGAACATAAGAGAAGCCAATGTTGAATCAGGCCAATGGCCCATCTAGTCCAACACTCTGTCACAGGTGCCATCAGGAGGTCCAGCAGTGGGGCGAGGACACTAGAAGCCCTCCCACTGCTGCCCCCTCCAGCACCAAGAATAGAGTGCATCACCTGCCCCAGACTGAGAGTTCCCATCTATACCCTGTGGCTAATAGCCACTGATGGACTTCTGCTCCATATGTTTAACTAATTCCCTCTTGAAACTGTCCATGCTTGTAGCTGCCACCACCTCCTGTGGCAGTGAATTCCATATGTTAAGGGGCTGCTTGTACACTGTTGGAAGTTATCATTTGCTATCACCTGTTCCATACCTATTCTTAAAAAAAACAAACCTCTCCAATGAGAAGTTCCTGTCTCTGTGCTCTTATTTGATGCTGAAAGCAACCCTGTCACAGATCTTGTTAGTCTTTAAGGTGCTACTGGATTTTTGCTCTTCTCTAATGCCTCAGAGAGGCTAACATGACTACCCATCATGAGTTATCACCAGGCGATGCAGGAAGATAACACAGACACAAGCCGATAATCTTGGACCGCCCAAACACTAATAGAAGAAAATCCAACCAACTCTTAGACTCACCTCAGTCAACGAGGAATGAACAGAAGAGCAAGAACAGGTGAAGATGTGGTGAAGATCCATCGGATGGTCTCGTCTCTTATAGCCCTCCTTGTTTCCTCCACCAGTTGTGAAATTGCGTCTCTGTTAACAAATTGATCTGTCCTTCTCTTGCTCAACGTATTTCAATAGGCTCTTCCTGAAATGACATTCTTGTGGAGGTTTCCCCTGTTCGCAACTTCCAGCAAATTGTGGTCTGCCAGTTAGCAAGACTCAAATTACAGCCACTGTTTGGCAATCCCCTTGTTGTTCAAAGGTAAGGTTGATGTTTCTTGGAAGCAACACAATATTTTGAAACACTAGCCATGTTTTTTTTTCCCTTCTTCAAAAAAAAAAATGGGGATGTTCTTACTGTAGTCTTGCACAATCACCTTCTTTTCAGCACCATGTTGCTCGAGTTTCCAAATGATCTTCATGGCAAAATGAGGACTGGCGCCTATGGGGCTGCCTTATACTGAATCAAAGCATTGATCCATCGACATCAGTATTGTCTACTCATACTGGCCATGGGTCTCCGGGGTGTCAGCCAGAAGTCTTTCACATCACCTACCACTGGCTGCCTTTAACTGGAGATGCCAGGGATTGAACCTGGGACCTTCTTCATGTCAAGCAAGTGCTCTGTCACTAAGCTGCAGCCCGTCCCCATGATCACTGAATCTCTATTAAGCATTCCTGAATGTGTTCTTCTGAAAAACAAACAAACAAAAAAAGATGTGCCTTTCAAGATCAGACCCAAGTTCCTCCTGGCAGGCCATTCAAACTGAAAACACCCTGCAACCCTGGATAGTTGAAGCAGAGTTGTCTGAATCATTTGAAGACGGAGGTCCTGTGGCTGGGGGGGAGGGGGTCTGAGGTTGGGGTATCAACTCCTGGTTCTTGGTGGTGTGCCTTTAACAACGGCACCAACTGTCAAGATGCTGGGTGTGATTCTGGATTCTGGGTGCCTCCTGTCTGTGGAGGCCCAGATCACAAAGGTTGCCAGATTGGCATCATTACAACTGCACCAAGTCAGGCAACAGTCACCTGTAGGCTGGACCACTGCAAATTGTTCTACATGGAGCTCCCCTTGGAGCTGTCCTAGAAATTACAGCTTGTCCAAAATGCTGCAGCATGGGTGCTTAAGGGCACCCCAACAACAGCACATATCCAGCCACTGCTTTGCCAGCTGTATTGGCTCCAAGTTGAGTACCGGATCCACGTCAACATTCTGGTATTGACCTATGAAGCCCTACCTAGTTTGGGACCAACATACCTGCAGGATTGCCTCTCCAGGTATATCCCTGTGGCATAACATCCTTGCCAGTCTCCTTCCTCTCCCCAAACTCCACCTTCCCCAGGGCTCCAACCCAAAATCTCCAGGAATCCCCCAACCCAGAAATAGCAGCCGCCTCTGGATGTTCTTGACTGGGTTCTTAAGAACAGGTTTCAGAGTGAAACATAATTGGACATTCACTTAGACTCTTTCAAGTGTATAATAGTTATTCCCCCCCAAAAAAAAAAAACCCTGAGAGTGAACAAAATGTAATATGTAATGAAACAAAACTACATGTGACAAGTTATATGAATCACCATAGAAGACAGAAAATCCACATCGAGTTATCTCTGAAGGCTTGCATTTTCATTCTGGGTGGCAGCTGCCCCTCTTCAGAATAGTGTAGTGATAATCAATGGCTCAGGAGCCACATGTGGCTTCTTGACATGCCACCTGTGGCCCTGATGGTTGATGTTCCCTCACCTGGGGCCTATCTACCCCATGCTCCAGTAAAGTCAGCAAGGGCGTTCCCCTGTAGGGCTTGCAGTTGGCAAATGGCTCCCACCTTGAAGCAGATGGTGGCAGGCCAGATTCTAGAGATGGAACTAAAGGACCTGCCCATTCCCCCCTCTTTCTCCCAAGCCTCTGCACTTTCATCCCAGCACCAGCCACCTGTCAGGAGGAGAACCGGCCATAGAGAACAGAGAGTAAAAAAAAAAACCCTGTCGCTCCCTAGGAAAAGAGCAAGCTGACCATAGTGGAACAGTGCTGGCTTTACGTCCCGTTCTCCAAGACCAGCGTTCACTTCTTCAGGAGATATGGCAAACTCACCCTCTTTGCCGTGTTCCCTCCAAGCCGAGTTAGTGTGCGCTAGCTCACAGTTTTTTAGCCTCTGGCTCACACATTTTTGTCTTAGCTCAGGAAGGAGGGCTCCAGAGGAAACGAATTTATGCAGTAGCCAAATCGCTCGCTCACAACTTCAGTGCCAGTAGCTCACAAAGTAGGATTTTTGCTCACAAGACTCCACAGCTCAGAGGGAACATTGTGCCTCTTGCCTGATTGAGTGGCATACAAAGCATACAGTAGCCATGTGACTCTTTGGGGTGCTGGCAATTGCCAATGTGGGTCTCTGTGAGCGTCAGAGTAAGTGCCACTGCTCTGTGGAATGTATGATCACATAGTAACCGCACCATATATTCAGCAGTCTGTGATTTATTGGTTATTTATTTAATGTAATTTATATCCTGCATGCGGGAAGGGCGCGTTACAATATATAAAACTCACAGCAATAAAACGATCTCTTATACTACAAAATCACTAACCAGTTTGGTGTAGTGGTTAAGTGTGCGGATTCTAATCTGGGAGAACCAGGTTTGATTCCCCACTCCTCCACTTGCACCTGGCCAGATGACCTTGGGCAAGTCATAGATCTGGCACAGCTGTCCTTGAAAAAGAGCAGTTTCTGTCAGAGCTCTCTCAGCCCCACCTACCTCACAGGGTGTCTGTTGTGGGGAGGGGAAGGGAAAGGAGTTTGTAAGCCCCTCTGAGACTCCTTTGGGTAGTGAAGGGCAGGGTATAACTATAATCTCCTCCTCTTCCTCCTCCTCCTCTTCCTCTTCTTCTAACAAGAGGGCATTCTGAAAAACCATTTCCCAGTGTCCCAGCACAGTATAACAGAAGAAGAAGAAGAAGAAGAAGAAGAAGAAGAAGAAGAAGAAGAAGAAGAAGAAGAAGAAGAAGAAGAAGAAGAAGAAGAAGAAGAAGAAGAAGAGGAGGAGGAGGAGGAGGAGGAGGAGGAGGAGATTGGATTTATCCCCCTCCCTTCACTCAGAGTTTCAGAGTGGCTTATGAACTCCTTTCCCTTCCCTTCCCCACAACAGACACCCTGTGAGGTAGGTGAGGCAGAGAGAGCTCTTTCCAGAACTGTCCTTGAGAGAACATCTCTGACAGAACTACGGCTTGCCCAAGGCCATCCAGCAGCTGCAAGTGGAGGAGGGGGAAATCAAACTCGGTACTCCTAGATTAGAATCCACAACCACTACACCAAACTGGAAGAGTGGCCAGAGCCTATGAAAATCATTTCCAATGGAACGATTCATTGCTCTCAGATAGATCCAGAGCAGGCATTTTATTCCAGCTGCCTAGGGAGGTGGTGAGAGCTCCCCCTCCCTGGCAGTCTTCAAGCAGTGGCTGAACAAACACTTGTCAGGGATGGTCTAGGCATTGAGCAGGGGGTTGGACTAGGTGGCCTGTAGGGTCTCTTCCTACTGGTGTCACCTCCAAGACCCACAGCTGATCAAAGTGATGGCACCACATTGTACGAGGTGATACTGGGACAGGATAAGGCAAAGGACCCACCCATTTACTGAGTCCCCAGTAATCATCCGCCGACACAATCCGGTCCATTTGTGGCTGGCAAAGGGACCCGCATCCTCTGGCAAGTGTTTGCCTAATTTGTTGATGGAGGACTCACATGCAGAAATGTGGCTTCAAGAAATCCAAATGTGAGACTGAGACTTCTGCCCACCAGCAGCATTTCAAGGGACTGACAAGTGGTGGCACAAACAGGGCTGTTGTATGCCAGTATGCCAGTTTTTTTATGTAGTTTGGTGTAGGAGCCAGTTTGGTGTAGTGGTTAAGTGCACGGACTCTAATCTGGGGGAACCGGGTTTGATTCCCGACTCCTCCACCTACACCTGCTGGATTACCTTGGGCAAACCATAGTTCTGGCACAGCTGTTCTTGAAAAAGATCAGTTTCAGTCAGAGCCTCACCTACCTCTGTTGTGGGGAGGGGAAGGGAAAGGAGTTTGTAAGCCACTCTGAGACACCTTTGGGTAGTGAAGGGTGGGGTATAGATCCAATCTCTTTTCCTTCTCCTTTGTTGGAAGAGTCAATGGTCACCTGTCATTGACTTCAGACTTCAGAGTGGAAGGGACATGGCTTGGGGTAGAGTATCTGCTTGGCATGCAGGAGGTCCCGGCTTCTAAAAGGGATCATGTAGGAGGTGACGTGAAAGACCTCTGCCTGAGACCCTGGAAAGACACCACCAGTTTGAGTAGACAATACTGATGGACTGATCATCTAATTCAGTATAATGCAGCTCCATGTGGGTAAGTTTGCACAAATCTTCTCACCAATTTCTCGGTGGCCAGATAATATGGATAATACGGTACATAGATGGTACAACAGATGTCATTCAGACTTTGAGTCAATGTCCCTTAGTGTTTGGTCTGAGGGACCCATCCTGGCAAACAGGCTCCGAAGAATGTTAATTGCCTGCAAAAACACCTCAGGCCATTTTGAACGGGCCCCCACAGCTATTGCAAATATTTCCCCCCCCCCCAGAAATGACTTTGCTATTCCAGTGAGTACACGTTGCCATGGAGTTGCTGGCCTCTACCAGAGAAGGCTGGATTGGACTGACTCTCTTTTAGCTGTTTTATGGTCTGTTTCTAGCCTAAGGACTGTTCTGAAGATGTCACTGGCCTTTCCGTCCTCCAAACAGCGAAAGGGCTGTTCATTCATTACAGCTGTGACGTCCATGTGAGGCATTTAGCAGACAAAGTTGTTTGCAGGGGCAACAAAAGGAAATACTTCTTTATGCAGTGAATGATCAGAACGTGGAATTCATTGACCGAGGATGCAGTGATGTCCACAGGAACAGATGGCTGTAAAGGGGGGATTGGAGAGATTTGTGGAGGGTAGGTCTATCAGTGGCTACTAGCCATTGTGACTAAAGGGAAGCTCTGCCTTCAAAGGCAGTCAACTTCTGAATCCCAGTGCCAGGAGGCAACACCAGGGGAAGGCCTCAGCCTCGATGACCTGTTGTTAGGCCTCCAGAGGAACTGGTTTGCTGCTATCTGAGAAGGTATGCTGGACTAGATGGACCATCAGTCTGATCCAGCAGGTCTCTTCTTATGTTCTTATGTTCTCGTCCACCTGGACTGGGACTATACTATTCTGGTGGCGTTAGAGAATGCTCTCAGTGCTCTGTCAAATAACATTTAGTTTTTAGATCCCAAGGGTGTGGACAAATTACATGGAGGAGTCCGGCAACATCCTCAATGTGCTACCCTTGCCCTTCTTGGTGTATAAAAGCTCGCTGAACAGAAGGAGAAGAGTTGGTTTTTATGCCCCATTTTTCTCCACCCTAAGGAGTCTCAACACATCTTAAAATTGCCTTCCCTTCCTCTCCCCACGACACATACCTTGTGAGGTAAGTGGGACTGAGAGATTTCTGAGAGAACTGTGACTGGCCCCAGGTCACCCAGCAGACTTCATGTGGAGGAGGACTGGGGAAACAAATTCAGTTCTCCAGATTAGAGTCCGCCACTCTTAACCACTACACCACACTGGGCTAACAGAGTGGATTCAACTGACAGCATGACAAAATGGTCCTCTTAAGGCCCAATTCCTCTCCACATCGGAAGTTCAGAAGCTCTGCAGCTGTTCCAAAACACCACTAGATGGTGCCTTTTACTGCCTTTCTCCCCCATAATGCTGTTGTTTGTAATAACCTTCAAAGCCTTACACATGGCCTGGGACATAAGAACATAAGAACGTAAGAACATAAGAGAAGCCAATGTTGAATCAGGCCAATGGCCCATCTAGTCCAACACTCTGTCACTCAGCGGCCAAAATATACCAGGTGCCATCAGGAGGTCCAGCAGTGGGGCCAGGACACTAGAAGCCCTCCCACTGCTGCTCCCTCCAGCACCAAGAACAGAGTGCATCACCTGCCCCAGACTGAAAGTTCCCATCTATATCCTGTGGCTAATAGCCACTGATGGACTTCTGCTCCATATGTTTATCTAATTCCCTCTTGAAACTGTCTATGCTTGTAGCTGCCACCACCTCCTGTGGCAGTGAATTCCATATGTTAATCACTCTTTGGGTGAAGAAGGACTTCCTTTTATCCGTTCTAACCCGACTGCTCAGCAATTTCATGGAGTGCCCACGAGTTCTTGTATTGTGAGAAAGGGAGAAAAGTACTTCTTTCTCACCCTGCTCAATCCCATTCATAATCTCATAAACCTCGATCATGTCACCCCTCAGCCGTCGTTTCTCCAAGCTCAGGAGCCCCAAGCGTTTTAACCTTTCTTCATAGGGAAGGTGTTCCAACCCTTTTATCAACGTATCTGAGGAATCGCATCTTCTTGTATATGCCTTGAAGAGCATTATACTCTATTGATCAACATCTCCTGGTGATCCTTGGCCCAAAGAATGTCCTTCTCACCTCATCCAGGGTCAGGGCTTTTTCTGCCCTGGCCCCTGTCTGCTGGAACATGCTACCTATTGAGATCAATCCTGCAGGGCATGCAAGATGGATTTGTTCTACCAGGCCTTTGGCTGAGGCAATGGATGTCCATGGATGGCCTCCCTGAGGTTGTTGTCACCCGCTCACTGTTAACTGGCCATTATCCATCTGTTACCAAGGGGCCAGGGAACCTCTCGCAGCCAGCTGATTTTTGTTTTGAACGGCAACCACCGATTTTAATGTTTATTATTGTGTTTTATTTTTAAAAACAAACAAACAAACAAACAAAACCCTGTATTTACTGTATTGTTTGATATGACGTTACCCGCCCTGAGCCCATTTGTGGGATGGGCGGGCTATAAATATGAAAAACAAACAAACAAACTGTAATCCCTGACCCAAAAAGCATCCAGTTTTTTTGGATCTGGCAGTATCATAATGCCCCTATATAAATCGATAGTGTGACCTCTTTTGGAGTACTGTGTACAGTTTTGGTCACCACACCTCAAAAAGGATATTATAGCATTGGAAAAAGTGCAGAAAAGGGCAACTAGAATGATAAAAGGGTTGGAACACTTTCCCTATGAAGAAAAGTTAAAGCGCTTGGGCCCCCATTGGTGGACCTCCTGATGGCACCTGGTATTTTTGGCCACTGTGTGACAAGAGTGTTGGACTGGATGGGCCATTGGCCTGACCCAACATTGGCTTCTCTTACGTTATGTTCTTAACTCTCTGCTGGATATCATCTGTGCCCCGCGGGACCTAATGCAGTTCTGCCAGGTCTATGGTTGAAGAAGGCAATGGTTTTCTCCATCTAGCCTGGCTCTGTCCTCCTCTTCCATTATGGGGAAAGGACACTAGTTTGTCTGCCATCTGCAGATTATCAGTCTACTTGTTAAATTGTTAAGCTATTATAATTTCTGTAACTTATTAAAAAAATAAACTAATTGCTAATGTTGTTACTGGAATGTTCTTCCCTGCCCTGACTCATACACAGGGAGGGCAAGCTATAAGCTGAACAAACAAACAAACAAATATAAATACTCTCTCAGTATTTATGCCACCCCTACAGAATCAGAATGGCCTTCCTCTCACTGGAGGACAAAGACTCCAGAACTCTCTTTCACACAGGGATGGAAGGAATGATCTACCCCCACCCCTTATGTTTCCTTTGTTAACAGTCCAGAGCGATATGGGACTAGAAACCAGATTTCTACTATTAAAATTCTGAAGGTTTAACCCAAAAAAAAAGAAAGAAAAGAAAATACATACTCTATTCAAGTATTCAGGATGAATAAGGGTGTGAAGAAAAGGCAAAAACACACTGTTCCCATTACCTACCCTCAGTACTTATCCTAAACTAGGAATAAGGCCTGTTGTGGAAATAAATACAATGAGATCTAGAAAGAAGCTCTGGGTGAGTGCCCTGGCCTTGGGCACTCAGCATCAATTGGCTGTGATGACCTCAGCCGGGTGTAATGACACAGAGCCCACCATTTTTCCAGGGGAAATGACCTCGGCCATCTGAAGAGTAGTTGTAATTCTGAGTCATCTCCAGCCCTCACCTGGAGATTGGCAACAATGGTTCCCCAGAAGAAAATGGCTTGTTTGGAGGGTAGAGTCTATGGCATTGTACCTGTCTGAGGTCCCAACACTCCTCATCTTCCACACTCTTCAGGCAACAACCCTCAAATCTCCAGGAATTTCCCACCTGGAGTTGGCAACCCTATCTCCTTCCGAACCAACCATCAACCTGTCTTTATCTGCCCTTCTGACTTCAGCTTTCTATCCTGCCCCTAGCAGCCTCTACCTAGGAAAAGTACAGTCTTTCTCCTCAGTGGAGACCCAAGCAGGAGGGGAAATGATCTTAGCAAGGTATAATGACACAGAGTCCACCCTGTAAAGCAGCCATTTTCTCCAGGGGAACTGATCTCTGCCATCTGGCGAGCAGTTTTAATTCTGAGTGATCTCCAGCCATCACCTGGAGATTGGCAGCAATGGTTCCCCAGGGAAAAAGAACCACTTTGGAGGGTGGAATCTATGGCATTGTATATGTATGAAGTCCCACCCCTTCCCAAACTCTGGCTTCTGTAGACTCCACTACAAAATCTCCAGGAATTTCCCAACCTGGAGCTAGCACCCAGTGAGTTCTCCACCAAGGCCAAAGTAGGCCTGGAATGGGCCTCCTGCCTTTGCCTTTTTACTGACAGAACCAAGCTTGGTTGCCTAGCAACAGCCTAGAGCAATTTCCTATCCTGTAGCTGGTGGCCCTATTGGTGATCAAGGTGTGGTAGAGGGTTAGAGCAGGAGAATATCCCTTTCTGTTATTTAAAGAGGTCTAATGCAGTTCTGGAGGCCTCACTTCAAAAAGGATGTGGACAGAATGCAGAAGCTGTCACTTAGAGGAGGGGAAGGAGCTGTTCCTGTTGGTAGCAGAGGATAGGACTTGCAAGAATGGGTTTAAATTAAGGTCAGGAAGGTACCGGCTGGATATTAGGGAAAACTTCTTTAGAGTAAGGGTTGTGCAACAGTGGAATCAACTGCTTAGGGAGGTGCTGAAGACCCCGCCCCCCACTGGGGGTCTTTAAGCAGTGGCTGGGCAAACACTTGTTGGGGATGCTCTAGGCTGATCCTGCACTGAGCAGGGGGTTGGCCTAGATGGCCTGTATGGCCCCTTCCAACTCTGTGATTCTAATCTGGATGAAAACATCTTTTTTTCCTTCCCCTTTTGATCTTACTTAGGGTTATTTTCAGTTGGATAAAAGACACTGTATCAGGGATATCGCCCACTCTGAGTCCTTAAGAGGATGAGTTTGATGAACCAACATTTAGCCAGGAACCAGTTGCAGAATGAATCCCCGATAAAGGAAGAAGACCACCATCTCAACAACTTTACATCCAATCTTTATTGTGTTCCAGTGGCAGCGTCAAACAAGGAAGATGAGGGGAATCCCTGCACTGGGCTTGTACCACAGACATTTGCTGGGACTATTGGCCTCACTGAGCAGAAGACTCACTTCCCCCATGGAGGCGGTCATGGCTCAGAATTGCCACGATGGTGACGAACTGCATGATTTCCCCAAAGCTGATCTCCTGGTCCTTGTTGGTGTCCAGCTGTTCAAACACATTATCGAGTATGCTAGGGTCCGTGATTTTCTGTGGGGGAAAGTAATTGAAAACAAAGGATGATCATAGTGAATTCTCAGGTACCCAAATCCTATTTGATTCCCTCCATCTGTCCAGAGATGGAAACAGGAACCTAAGATGATTCCAAATCTTCCAGTGTCCCTTAAAAGGTAAGGTTCCTTGCTCAAGCCAGTCGATCCAACTCTAGGTTGCGGTGCCATCTCCGTTTCAAAGTATGCATTTTTGGAGATAAGAACATAAGGAGGCGATAACTCTGTGTGGGGTGGCACAATCAGTCTTTGTGGCTGATGGTTTCAAGACTATGGCTTATCAAAGGGATCCACCATATTTAGAAGCAGTAAACATCTCAGTATCAGTGCTAAGAGGCAACATTAGAGATTCCTACCTTGGGACCTATACCCAGTTTGTTGGCACTCCAGGGTGACTGGATGGCCCACAGATAAAACAGGATTCTGGACTAGATAGACCACCGGTGTTATCCACCAGGGCTTTTCTTATGTTCTAAGACCCCTGGATTCAGTGGCCTATGAAGGTTGTATTAAGAACATAAGGAAATAAGAGAAGCCAACGTTGGATCAGGCCAATGGTCCATCCAGTCCAACACTCTGTCATACAGGGGCCAAAAATACCAGGTGCCATCAGGAGGCCCATCAGTGGGGTCTGGTCTTTCTGCTTAGGACTGCCCTGTTAGTGTCCCAGCTATTGTAGAATCGGCCTTTCTCCCCCCATCATTGCCTTTCCCCTTCCCTATTCCAACTCCACCTCAAACAGAACTAATGCCCACTCCTTGATAAAGAACATGTCTCTTACCTTCGTGAAGTTTGGGAAGTTCTTGCTGATAAACCCTTTCAGCTCAGCTTTGTTGAGGGTATCATAGTTGCCCTCTTTGCCTGCAGATTCATGGAAGTGCTTCAGGATGGTCTGAATGCACTGTTCCATCTCAGTCAGGGGCATCTTGAGTCTGCTTCTGATCTACGAAGAAAATATCCGGTTCAGTGGGGGTGGGAGGGCAGGAGCATGTCCCTTTCAAGAGACTTCTGCTCATCTCGACAAATGTGAAATACCTATTTCTCCCCAAAACTTTCCCAGGAAACATTAGCTGGCTACGTATAATTGTTTCTGAGGCTGTGGTCACACACGCTAAATAACCCGCTTTCAATCCACTTTCCAGCTGGATTTCTACGCTGTGAACTGGCAAATTCCAGTTGGAAAGTGGGTTGAAAGTGGATTATTTAGTGTGTGTGACCATAGACTAAGGCCCATTCCGCATCTAGCATCCGCTCCATTGTTTTACCAAAACCACACTGGACCGGACAAAAGATGTGGCTCAAAACCACATTCAAATACCCCTGGGCCAATGCTGTACTGACTGCAGAGTCACCCCTGAACGGCCGTAAAATGTCTATTAATCTATGCAGATAGTGCCATAAAACCGAGAGATCAAAGGAAGTGGAAACTGGCCTGCAGCATGGAGGCTTCCCTAAAACCCGAGAATCAAAGAAAGTGAAAGTGGCATGCAACAGCAGAGGGGAATTTCTGTTCCAATGTGAGTTTGGTGAAACAGCGGAGCAAATGCTAGATGCAGCATGGGCCTAAGAGAGAAGAAAAATGGTACCACAGGAATATAGTTCCTCCCATACTAATTTCCAATATCTCTCCGACAGTCTGTGATCAAATAGATCTGACAGAGTTCCTTTAAGCTCTAGTAATCAGCAGAATATTGTATGGGGGACACTGGTAGGAAGACTGAGGTTTCCCATTGCCCAGAATTTCACCTTTAAACATCCGAGGTAAAGGCCACCCATCTCCAGCCAAATACAACTGACTGCATCCTAAGCAGCATTTTTATCACAACATACCTCTCAGCTGGCTCTTTGTGAGGTCCCTACTGAAGGACAAAATTTACTCTTCCCCGGCTTCCCTGGATCAAAGGCATATGAGAGGTAAAATTATCTTTCCCCATTTGATTGGATAGCGCTCAGGGTTGAACTCTGGCCCTTTCTGCACTCTCCTTTTAATCCATGTTGACCTTAACATAGAATGTTAGAGTTGGAAGGGACCTTGCAGGTCATCTAGTCCAACCCCCTGCACTCTGCAGGAGCATAGCCAAAAGATAGCCCTACATACCTACAACATACCCAAAAGATGGTGGTCCAGCCTCCGCTTGAAAACATCCAGAGAAGGAGCATCCACCACCTCCCGAGGCAGACTGTTCCATTGTTCAACCACTCTTACACTTAGGAAGTTTCTCCTGCTATCTCGCCGGTAACGACTCCCTTGTAATTTCCACCCATTAGATCTAGTCTTGCAACCCGGAGCAAGAGAGAATAGATCTGCTCCATCTTCTTCTACAGGACAGCTCTTCAAATACTTGAATACTGTAATCATGTCCCCTCTAAGTCTTTTCTTTCCCAAGCTAAACATACCCAACTCTTTCAGCCTTTCCTCATAAGACCTGGATTCAAATCCTCTCACCATCCTGGTTGCCCTCTTCTGGACACGCTCCAAGCAATTCTGCACTGAAATTGAATTCAACCTTCTTTTTAATCCAGGTTCCCCCCCCCCGCCGCCATTCTGCACTATAATCGAGTTCAACCTTCTTTTATTATGGATTCCCCCTCCCCATTCTGCATTACATTACCTCCCTTCAGTGGTCAGCCTGGTTTCAACCTGCTGTCATTTGGATGCTGTTTTGCCTTGGATTTCCATTGCCTCGACTCGAACACTGAGAAAATCCAGAGCGGCGGGCAGACGTGGAAAGGACCTCTGTCTGTGGTCACACACGCTAAAACAATCCACTTTCAATGCACTCACTTTCCAACTGGATATCACTGTGTGAACTGGCAAAATCCAGTTGGAAAGCAGATCGAAATTGGAAAGCAGATTGAAAGTGGATGGAAAGTGGATCATTTAGTGCCTGTGACCACAGTTGCTGATAGCTGTTCACTAAGGGCACTTTCAGAAGTGCTAAATAATGCTGTTCAAGACACTTCAGCGACCGTTTGCAAGTGGGTTTTGCCACTTCACACAGTAGAATCCAGAATCCAGTTGCAAAGTGCACTGAAAGTGTGTTATTTAGCATGCACGAAAGCATCCTGATAAGTGATACCTCTCAAAGAGGGACACCCCCCCCATCTCTGTGCTCCCATTGCTTCTGCCCACCATAGGCAAAAGTTTCTCAGGTCACGAATGCCCACATCGGTGGACAGTCTTGCCCTGCAGAAATGCTCAACTAAAGATAACTCAGAAAGGTCTTACCTGTGTCAACGAAGAGTGGGAAAGCAACAGTGGATCAAGAGGATGCGGTGCCAATCCTAGCAATGGTCCCTGCTTTTATGGGCCCACGCCAGAATCTTGGTCCCGCCCCTGATTTTGAAATCATGGATCTCTTTGACATGCATCGCATGATATTTTCCAGGTTCCTCCTAAGACGCTTTTTTTTTTGCAAGTTCTACAGAATTATAGTCTGTGGTTTTTTTGGAGGGGGCGGAGGGTCAAAGTCTAATCAGGTTTGCTTTATTGGGGTGGTTTTGGGTTTTTTAAAGTTTTCCACTGAAACAGTTGAAGAGTGCAAGGGAATGATGCGCATTTCCTTAATGCCATTTAAATTATTGTGAAATAGCAATAAGCCTTTCTACAAGGGTGTGTTGACTTTAGTTTCATATTATCTCAGGGCTGCAGCAGTAGAATTTATTACGGTCGCTAGACCAGCCACATATATATATAGTTATAATCGTAGTTCTTAGAAACACGCAGATTACAAAATATACAAAAATTAAAACATTACATTTAAAACCTATTTAAAATACAGCTTCCGTAACCTCAGCATCAGTGCACAAAAGCTAGCTGCTTGATAAGTGAACTTAAGAGTTCTTACCAGATAAAAGACAGTCAAGCTTGACTTTGTTTGTGCAACCAGGAATCTTATCCAGCAATGGAGTAATAATCTCCAAACAAGTCTCCTCATAATATGGGCAATTAAAGAACATATGCTTGATGGACCTCCCTTAATGGGCATGTACATAATCTTTCAAGGTAGGGGATTTTCTTATACCTGCCTTCAAGCACTGCAGAGAGGAGAACTCCTTGCCAAGGTGAACGCCCTTCTAAAACTGTTTTATTTCCAAAGAAGCCAGATAAGCTGCTGGCACAACAGCATATTTGACATTTGACAGCGCAATAATGTTTGGTACACTAGAAATGTCAGTCTGGCATTCTATATCTTCAATTCTCTGCTCAGTTAGCCTTTTTGCTTGTTCCATTCCCTTCTTCTTTGCCATTCACGGATGTATTTTAAACTTTTAGTTCTGGAATATATCCTCTATTACCCTTCACAGGTAAGGCAAAGCTGACATGAATTAAGTGGCCTTGGATAGGTTCTTACTTTACTACAGCAGATAGGTTTTGCTAGATCAGATCCAATGTTCTCCTTGCATAGCATTTTCATTGAAATTCAGTCTCCAGAAGGCAGTAGGTGATCTACCAGAAAGCCCAGGTGATACACCAGAAGAACATCATGACCTCCTGCTCAATTTTGTGTGGATCAGTTTTACATTCTGAAGGCTAATTCCTGGAAATTTGGGAGCATACGAAAGCTCATACCCTGCCACATATTTTGCTAGTCTTTAACATGCTACTGGGCTCTTGCCTTTTTCTACTGAGATAATAGTCAGGACGTTTTGGATGGGAACCTAGGTAGCCATGGATGATGCAGCAATACTAAGCAGACACGATTCTCTAGAATCCCACAAATGAGCTGGCAAAACTAATGCTAAAAACAATCACGCCCCAAAGAGGAAGTGAAAGAGGACAGAAGGGCCAAAAAAAGGCCAACGCTATGCTGGGGATTATCAGGAAGGGAATTGAAAACCAATCAGCCAGTATCATAATGCCCCTGTATAATTCAATGGTGCAAGCTCATTTGGAGTACTGTGTACAGTTCTGGTCACCACACCTCAAAAAGTATATTATAGCACTGGAAAAAGTGCAGAGAAGGGCAACTAGGATGATAAAAGGGTTGGGACATTTTCCCTCTGAAGAAAGGTTAAAACGCTTGGGGCTCTTTAGCTTGGAGAAACGACGGCTAAGGGGTGACATGATCAAGGTTAATAAGATTATAAATGGGATTGAGCAGGTTGAGAAAGAAGTACTTTTCTCCCTTTCTCAAAATGCAAGAACTCGTGGGCACTCAAAGAAATTGCTGAGCAGTCGGGTTAGAACAGATAAAAGGAAGTCCTTCTTCACCCAAAGAGTGATTAAGACATGGAATTCACTGCCACAGGAGGTGGTAGCAGCTACAAGCATGGGCGGCTCCAAGAGGGAATTAGATAAACATATGGAGCAGAGGTCCATCAGTGGCTATTAGCCACAAGGTCTAGATAGGAACTCACAGTCTGGGGCAAGTGAGGCTCTGTATTCTTGGTGCTTGGCGGGAGGCAACAGTGGGAGGGCTTCTAGTGTCCTGGCCCCACTGGTGGACCTCCTGATGACACCTGATATTTTTGGCCACTGTGTGACAGAGTGTTGGATTAGATGGGCCATTGGCCTGATCCAACATTGGCTTCTTTTATGTTCTTAAGGGACAGTTGGGTCTCAGCTGGTGAAAAGGACACTGAGAAGGTGAATAATATTCATCACCACATTTGCAGGGTGCTGAGGGTCATTGAATGTCATGGATCAAGAAAGCATTCTGTCCATTGTATAAATAGGCAGACAGTCAAGTCAGACACTGAGACAAACAGACAGGTCAGTAAATCACCATTATTCAATTGGGTTCTCAAGGTACTTTTCAGCCAGAGAATATTTATATCTGGCTAACATATACTTGCAAATTCGATTGGACAATGGATCGTATTCAACAAGACCTGCCCGAGATTTAGGGTTGGCATGTAGGCTGATGCTTTTATTTTCTTTGCTGTGTTTTTCCCCTAGAATTTGATCTTGCCAAATGACAACCATGTGGCTCAGTTTGCTATTCTTTTTGGGCTATTCTTGTTGTTGTCGCACAGTCGAGTCCGACTCTTCACGACCCCATAGACCAGTTTACGCCAGGCCCTCCTGTCTTCCGCTGTCCGCTGAAGTTTGCTCAATTTCATGTTTGTTGCATCAATGAGACTGTCTAACCATCTCATCCTTTGCCGTCCCCTTCTTCTTTGACCTTCAATCTTTCCCAGCATCGGGGTCTTCTCCAGTTAATGCTCCCTTCTCATTTGGTGGCCAAAGTATTTGAGCTTCAGCTTCAGGATCTGGCCTTCCAGGGAGCAATCAGGGTTGATTTCTTTTAGGATTGACTGATTTGATCTCCTCGCAGTCCAAGGGACTCTCAAGAGTCTTCTCCAGCACCATAGTTCAAAAGAATCTATTCTTCGGCGCTCGGCCTTCCTTATAGTCCAACTCTCGCAGCCATACATTACTACAGGGAATACCATAGCTTTGACCATGCGGACTTTTGTTGGCAAGGTGATGTCTCTGCTTTTTATCATGCTGTTTAGGTTTGCCATCGCTTTCCTCCCAAGGAGCAGGCGTCTTTAAATTTCATGGCTGCAGTCACCATCTGCAGTGAACTGGGATCCTAGGAACGTGAAGTCTGTCACTACTTCTACGACTTCCCTTCTATTTGCCAAGGAGTGATGGGGCCAGATGCCATGATCTTAGTTTTTTTGATGTTGAGCTTCAAGCCCACTTTTGCGCTCTCCTCTTTCACTCTGAGCAAGAGGCTCTTTAGGTCCTCTTCACTTTCTGCCATCAGAGTGGTATCATCTGCATATCTGAGGTTATTGATCTTTTCCCCAGCAATCTTAACTCCGGCTTGTGATTCATCCAGGCCAGCATTTTGCATGAAGTACTCTGCATATAAGTTAAATAAGCAAGGTGACAATATACATCCTTGTCGTACTCCTTTTCCTATGCTAAACCAATCAGTTGTTCCATATCCGGTTCTAACTGTTGTCTTGACCCTTATACAGGTTTCTCAGGAGACATGTGAGGTGGTCTGGTACTCCCATCTCTTTAAGAACCTGCCATAATTTATTGTGATCCACACAATCAAAGGCTTTAGCATAGTCAATGAAGCAGAAGTAGATGTTTTTCTGGTACTCTCTTGCTTTCTCCATAATCCAGCGAATGTTCGCAATTTGATCTCTAGTTCCTCTACCTCTTCGAAACCCAGCTTGTACTTCTGGCAGTTCTCTATCCACGTAGTGTTGGAGCCTAGCTTGTAGGATTTTGAGCATGACCTTGCTAGCGTGTGAAATGAGTGCAATTGTGCGATAGTTTGAACACTCCTTAACCCACAGCCTCATCGAACCATGCAAGCCCCTCGCCACAACAAGGCAGTGATCCATTTTGGCTTTAACCCTCATCAAAGATGACATCGGCATCCCCAGTTTTCCCCTCCTTGAGATGATACTTTTGCGCTCAACCATTGTTCACACGTTCACACGTTCTACCATGATTCACCCGATCCAAGGTTTAAAGCTTCTAGCTCCAATCCAATCTGTTTTGAGAAGCATCATATTTCCAGATGGGAAATTCCTGGAGATTTGAGGGATGGAACCTGAAGAGGGTGAGGTTTCAGGAGAAGTGAGACCTCAGACAGGTACAATGCCATAGACTCCACCAATTGAACTAGCCAGTCCATCCTGGGGAACCATTGCTGCCAATCTCCAGGTGGGGGCTGGAGATCAATCAGAATTACAACTGCTCTCCAGGAGGCAGGGGGAGAAGATGGAAAGCTGAAGTCAGGGGGCAGATAATGGTAGGTTGACAATTGGCTGGGAGGAAGATAGGGTTGCCAACTCCAGGTTGGGAAATTTCTGGAGATTTGAGGAGTGGAGCCTGGAGATGGTGAGGTTTGAGGAGGGGTGGGGTCTCAGACAGCTATGATGTCATAGACTCCACCCTCCAAACCAGCCAGTCCCTCATGGGGAACCATTGTTGCCAATCTCCAGGTGAGGGCTGGAGACCACTCAGAATTACAACTGCTCTGCAGGAGGGAGGGCAGAAGTCAGCTGAAGTCAGAGGGGCAGATAATGGTAGGTTGATGGTTAGCTGGAAAGGAGATGGGGTTGCCAACTCAAGGTTGGGAAATCCCAGGGGATTTGAGGGGTGGAGCCTGGAGACGGTGGGGTTTAAGGAGAGGTTGGACCTCAGGCAGGTAGAACGCAATAGACTCTACCCTCCAAACCAGCCATTTCCTCCTGGGTAACAATTTTTGCTAATCTCCAGGTGAGAGCTGGAGATCACTCAAAACTGCAACTGCTTTTCAGGTAGCAGAGATCAGTTCCTCTGGAGAAAATGGTGGACTCTGTCATTATACACTGCTGAGGTCACCACAGCAAATTCACACTGTGTGCCCAAAGCCACGGCACTCTCCCAGAGCCTCTTTCTAGATCCCGTTGTATTTATTTCCACAACGGGCCTTATTCCTAGTTGGTAAATGCAACAAATATTACTTAACAACCATACTAGTTATCATGAAGAACTATAAAAACTGCTAACTTCTAAATATTAAAGTGACAACACTTCAAAAATATAGTAGATCTCAATAATACACATTATTCGGGATTATATTAATTCCTCCCTCATGGATCACTGCCTTGTCGTGACGAGGGGGCTTTCGTGGTTCAACGAGGCTGTGGGCTATGCCATGGAGGGCCACCCAGGACAGACAGGCCACAGCAGAGAACTCAGACCAAGCATGATTCCCTGGAGAAGGAAATGGCAACCCACTCCAGTATCTTTGCCAAGAAAACCCCAAAAGCAGTAACAAAAAGCTAAAAGATATGACACCAGAAGATGAGCCCCTCAGGTCAGAAGGTGTCCAATATGCTACTGGGGAAGAGCAGAGAGCAAGTACGAGTAACCCCAGAAAGAGTGAAGCGGCTGGGCCAAAGCCGAAAGGACGCTCAGTTGTGGATGTGTCTGACGGTGAAAGGAAAGTTCGATGCTGCAAAGAACAATACTGCATAGGAACCTGGAATGTAAGGTCTATGAATCAAGGTAAGCTTGACGTGGTCAAAAATGAGATGGCAAGAATGAACATCGACATCTTGGGAATCAGTGAACTAAAGTGGACAGGAATGGGTGAATTTAACTCAGAAGACCATTATATCTACTACTGTGGCCAGGAATCCCGTAGAAAAAATGGTGTGGCCTTTATAGTCAACAAGAGAGTGAGAAAGGCAGTATTGGGATACAATCTCAAAAATGACAGGATGATCTCAGTCCAAATCCAAAGCAAACCATTCAATATAACAGTAATCCAAGTCTATGCCCCAACCACTGCTGCAGAAGAGGCTGAAGTGGACCAGTTCTATGAAGACCTACAACACCTCATAGAACTAACACCAAAAAATGATGTCCTCATCATCATAGGGGAATGGAATGCTAGAGTAGGAAATCAAAAGGTAACTGGAATAACAGACAAATTTGGCCTTGGAGAACAAAATGAAGCAGGGCAAAGGCTAACAGAGTTTTGTCAAGAGAACATGCTGGTCATAGCAAACACCCTTTTCCAACAACCTAAGAGGCGTCTCTACACATGGACATCACCAGATGGGCAACACCGAAATCAGATTGACTATATAATTTGCAGTCAAAGATGGAGAAGCTCTATCCAGTCAGTAAAAACAAGACCTGGAGCTGACTGTGGCTCAGATCATGAGCTACTCATTGCAAAATTCAGACTTAAATTGAAGAAAGTTGGGAAAACCACTAGGCCATTCAGATTTGACCTAGATCGCATCCCTGATGAATATACAGTAGAGGTGAAGAATAGGTTTAAGGGACTAGATTTGATAGACAGGGTGCCTGAAGAACTATGGACAGAGGTCCGTGATGTTGTAAAGTAGGCAGCAATCACCACCATCCCAAAGAAAAAGAAATGCAAGAGAGCAAAGTGGCTGTCTGATGAGGCTTTACAAATAGCAGACAAAAGAAGGAAAACTAAAGGCAATGGTGAAAAGGAAAGATTTGCCCAACTGAATGCAGATTTCCAGAGAACAGCAAGGAGAGATAAGGAGGCTTTCCTGACATGAACAATGCAAAGTAATAGAGGAAAACAATAGATTGGGAAGGACTAGAGATCTCTTCAAGAAAATTGGAGAAATCAAGGGAACGTTCCATGCAAAGCTGGCCATGATAAAGGACAAAAACGGTAGGGACCTAACAGAAGCAGAAGAGATTAAAAAGAGATGGCAAGAATACACAGAAGAACTATACAAGAAGAACCTCGATGTCCTTGACAACCACGACGGTATAATCACTGACCTCGAGCCAGACATCCTGGAAAGCGAAGTTAAATGGGCTTTAGAAAGCATTACTAACAACAAAGCTAGTGGAGGTGATGGTATCCCAGCTGAGTTATTCAAAGTCTTAAAAGAAGATGCTGTTAAAGTGCTGCACTCAATTTTCCAACAAATTTGGAAAACACAACAGTGGCCACAGGATTGGAAAAGGTCAGTTTACATTCCAATCCCAAAGAAGGGCAATGTCAAGGAATGTTCAAACTATCACACAATTGCACTCATTTCACATGCTAGAAAGGTCATGCTCAAGATCCTACAAGCTAGACTCCAACAGTACGTGGATAGAGAACTGCCAGAAGTACAAGCTGGATTTCGAAGAGGTAGAGGAACTAGAGATCAAATTGCCAACATTCGCTGGATTATGGAGAAAGCAAGAGAGTACCAGAAAAACATCTACTTCTGCTTCATTGACTATGCTAAAGCCTTTGATTGTGTGGATCACAATAAACTATGGCAGTTTCTTAAAGAGATGGGAGTACCAGACCACCTCACATGTCTCCTGAGAAACCTGCATAAGGGTCAATAAGCAACAGTTAGAACCGGATATGGAACAACTGATTGGTTTAGCATAGGAAAAGGAGTACAACAAGGATGTATATTGTCAACTTGCTTATTTAATTTATATGCAGAGTACATCATGCAAAATGCTGGCCTGGATGAATCACAAACTGGAGTTAAGATTGCTGGGGAAAAGATCAATAACCTCAGATATGCAGACGATACCATTCTGATGGCAGAAAGTGAAGAGGACCTAAAGAGCCTCTTGCTCAGGGTGAAAGAGGAGAGCGCAAAAGTGGGCTTGAAGCTCAACATCAAAAAAACTAAGATCATGGCATCTGGCCCCATCACTCCATGGCAAATAGAAGGGGAAGTCGTAGAAGTAGTGACAGACATCACGTTCCTGGGATCCCAGATCACTGCAGATGGTGACTGCAGCCATGAAATTAAAAGACGCCTGCTCCTTGGGAGGAAAGCGATGGCAAACCTAAACAGCATGATAAAAAGCAGAGACATCACCCTGCCAACAATGTGTTTTAACAGCCCACGCCTACATGGCCGTTGGGCTGTGGAACAACTTTGCTGCCCAGTTGGAAGGGGCGGGCACAGTCAAGGCGCCAAAAAGCGCCTCATACAGGGTTTTTCTGGAGGGAGGGGCCGGAGTATAAAAGTCTGCCCCCTGCCCTCTTCTCCAGTAGTTTTGCTTTGCTCTCAGCCCACCCTCCCGCCCTGTTTAGTAGTGCAGGCTTCGGCTGGTCGCCTGTTTTTTAGGGGCCAGGTAGGAATTTTTTCACTCTCTCTGATTGGCCAAGGAGGAGGGTGTTTTTCGCCTACCTTGCATTGCTACAGTGGTGTAGGTATTTATTCGGGTGGGTCATGTTAGTTAGAATGGTCACTTATTCAGCTAGGTTCTAGGCGGTATACTGATTGCGGTCCGGTGAGCACCAGCTGACACCCATTATTTGGGATTAAGGGGTCTAGTGAGTATGGCCTTTGTGCCTCGCGGCACGGGGCTGGGAAAACAGACTGCCTTCGGGAACACCCTGATTGGATCCTCCCTTTGAGCCTAGCGGTTCGGGGGTTGGGTCTATGGGGTTGTCCCACAATGGCTAGCTGGACGGCCAGGAGTCACTGATGATGGCTCCCACTCGGGGCTGGGTGGCTCGCCCTATTGATGAGTTAGGGAAGGGGTCTTTGACCCCTGGCCTTGACCATACCGCATATTGTTTGCCCTTGCCGTTTTTGTTCCAGTTGAGATGTCAGTTAATAAAGTGGCCCAATAGTTAAATCCATCTCTCGTGTCTGCCTCATTATTCCAGCTTGGGGGGCAAAAGTCCATATGGTCAAAGCAATGGTATTCCCCGTAGTAATGTATGGCTGCGAGAGTTGGACTATAAGGAAGGCCGAGCGCCGAAGAATAGATTCTTTTGAACTATGGTGCTGGAGAAGACTCTTGAGAGTCCCTTGGACTGCAAGGAGATCAAATCAGTCAATCCTAAAAGAAATCAACCCTTACTGTTCCCTGGAAGGCCAGATCCTGAAGTTGAAGCTCAAATACTTTGGCCACCAAATGAGAAGGGAGCATTCACTGGAGAAGACCTTGATGCTGGGAAAGATTGAAGGTCAAAGAAGAAGGGGACGGCAAAGAATGAGATGGTTAGAAAGTGTCATTGATGCAATGAACATGAAATTGAGCAAACTTCAACAGACAGCAGAAGACAGGAGGGCCTGGCGTGATCTGGTCCATGGGGTCGCGAAGAGTCGGACTCGACTGTGCGACTGAACAACAACATATTAATTCCTGATAAATACTCCACTACAGGAGACCAAAAGGCTTGAAAATCTCTTTGATAGTTATGTCTAGTGTTAATCGTGGGGTGGCTTGTAATTTTACTCAGTATAAAATGCTCCCAGAGCTTATTCTACTACATACAAAGAGTTGGGTTTGAAGCATCTTTCCATTTTTATTAATTTTTTTGCAATAACCGTTCTCGCTGTTGCTAACAAATAAGAAATCAATTTGGTTGTGGGCGAACCTCCCAATGAGTTTAGTCCATACAAAAGAAGCATTGTATTTTTTTTTCTTTTGTCTTTTAAGATGCTTTGGACCCCCGTGAAGATTCAAATAAAGAAACAAGTGGTTGGTTCTCCCGTTAGTTCATTTCCACAGTGATCCTGCAAGGTAGGAGAGGCAGAGCAAGGGAGATTGTCTCCATGAGTTTCAACAGGATTCTGCGGAGTTGAACTGGGGGCCCTGCAGATCCTAACTGGACTCTACAGGGGCCCCTTGGATTAGTCGGGATGCTGTTGAGGGCAAATCTGGCCAGTCCTATAAGATGAGAAACCTGGAAACCAGGTGAAATTCTCTAGAATCTCAAAGACCGAATGCGTGAAGTGGTTTTCCTAATGGTACAAGACGCTACATGCCACAAAGGGGAAGTGAAAGAGGACAGGCAGACCCAAAAGGTCACAGTCTATCACAAGAGGTCCAGACAGGTCATTTTTTTAAAAAAAGGGAAGTGGGATTTATCAGGAAAGGCAGGGTGGAGTTCTCCTCTGGGTCAGCTTCTGGCTATTATATCGTTATATCTTTACACACGGTGACTGGGAACAAAATCTTGTGGATTGTTTGTTTGCTGGTCCTCTCGTGTATACCTTAAATATGGAAATTGCAGCAAGCCAAATGAACTATGGACAGGCTCATAGCTACAGTGGGGCATTTGGGGGCTTGGCCCCCTGACTTTCTGCTAAGCCCCCCCCGACTTCCATCCAGCCCCCAGCCCCCCCCCCCCAGCTCTCTGGGCCACCCAGAAGACTCCCAATTCTCTGGGCCACCTGAAGGACTCCCCACTGCTGCCCCTTCCACAAGTGTGGCTTGCTTCCCCATGTAGGCAAGCAGAGTGAGAATGCCACAAAAGTGAGTTTTTTAAAAATATATATTTTTATTTTGAGACCTCAGTGCCCCCTTGACTTATTTAAAGGCCCCCTGAATTACAAAATCCTGGCTACGGGCCTGACTCTGGAGCTGATGGAGCCCCAGTTAAAATATTCCTTTAACGCTGGCTGTAGACCTTTGCTCCCCTTGATTTCCTTTTCGCTCTCTGTTCCTAGCCCTGTGCAGACATAAGAACATAAGAACATAAGAGAAGGCAATGTTGAATCAGGCCAATGGCCCATCTAGTCCAACACTCTGTCATACAGCGGCCAAAAACACCAGGTGCCATTAGGAGGTCCAGCAGTGGGGCCAGGACACTAGAAGCCCTCCCACTGCTGCCCCCTCCAGCACCAAGAATAGAGTGCATCACCTGCCCCAGACTGAGAGTTCCCCTCTATACCCTGTGGCTAATAGCCACTGGTGGACTTCTGCTCCAGATGTTTATCTAATTCCCTCTTGAAACTGTCCATGATTGTAGCTGCCACCACCTCCTGTGGCAGTGAATTCCACGTGTTAATCACTCTTTGGGTGAAGAAGTACTTCCTTTTATCTGTCCTACCCCGACTGCTCAGCAATTTCATGGAGTGCCCCAACAGCCCCATGCATCCGCTGAATGCACAGGGTGGGGAGAGTGAGCACGAGTGTGCTGGCTCAGCCTGCTTCCTGCCTCTGTCGGATTGCCTTGTTGTCTACAGGGGTGGGTGACCATGTAGAGGAACCAACCGTGCAAGCTCTCCTTCCCCGTGATCAGCCATACTCCAAGAGCAGCTTGACTGACCACAGGGATGAAAAGTTTGCATGGACACTTCTACCAAATAACAGCACTTGCTACGTTTTCCAACCTCCATGTGGGGCCTGGAGCAATACTCCCTCTAAACTGTGGAGCCTTTTGAGCAAAAATTCTACTTTGTGAGCTACCGGCATTGAAGCTGTGAGCGAGCGATTTGGCTACTGCATGAATTCGTTTGCTCTGAAGGCCATCCTTCCTGAGCAGAGACAAGAATGTGTGAGCCGGAGGCTAAAAAACTGTGAGCTGGCTCACACTAACTCGGCTTAGAGGGAACACTGCACGTGACCCAAACCTCCATGTGAAGTGCCTTTCTGAGCTACTGGAGAAAGTCGGAGGCATCTGACTTTGCAATGCAAAAACACTTCTGGTTTAGCCGCCTTTACTGTTTTCTTTCCATCCCTCTGAAAGCACAGCACCAAAACCAAAATGGATACAGTGGAAAGTGTGGGTGGTGCCTGGGAAAGGGGAAATCTGGGGAGGGATTTCTTCTAGAATCTATGGTAGGCCATAGAGTTTGCCCTCTGGAGCTGCCACTTTCTCCAGGGGAACTGATCTCAGTCATCTGGAGATGAGTCGTAATTCTAGAAGAACTCTGGGCCCGACCCAGGGGCTGGCGAGCCTAGTTAACCACCCACCCACTAAAGTCTGTAGGCATAGTTTGCTCCCTCTAAGCTGTGGAGTCTTATGAGCAAAAATGCTACTTTTTTGAGCAACTGGCATTTAAGTTGTGAGCCAGCAATTTGGCTCCTGCATAAACTAGTTTGCTCTGAAGACCATCCTTCCTGAGCAAAGACAAGAATGTGTGAGCCGGAGGCTAAGAAACCGTGAGCTGGCTCACCCTAATCTCAGCTTAGAGGGAACACGGGCCTGGAAAGCTTAGAGTTGCCAGCTCTGGTTTGGAAAATACCAGGAGGAGGAGGAGGAGGAGGAGGAGGAGGAGGAGGAGGAGCAGGAGGAGGAGGAGGAGGAGGAGGAGGAGATTGGATTTATAGCCTGCCCTTCACTACCCAAAGGTGTCTCAGAGTGGCTTACAAATTCCTTTCCCTTCCCCTCCCCACAACAGACACCCTGTGAGGTAGGTGGGGCTGAGAGAGCTCTTGACAGAAACTGCTCTTTTTCAAGAACAGCTCTTATCAGAACTACGGCTTGCCCAAGGTCATCCAGCCAGGTGCAAGTGGAGGAGTGGGGAATCTAACCCGGTTCTCCCAGATTAGAGTCCGTGCACTCAACCACTGCACCAAACTGGCCAACACCACACTGGGGATTATTAGGAAGGGAATTGAAAGCAAATCAGCCAGTATCATAATGCCCCAGTATAAATCAATGGTGCGACCTCGTTTGGAGTACTGTGTACAGTTCTGGTCACCACACCTCAAAAAGGATATTATAGCATTGGAAAAAGTGCAGAAAAGGGCAACTAGAAGGATAGAAGGGTTAGAACGCATTCCCTATGAAGAAAGGTTGAGGCACTTGGGGCTCTTTAGCTTGGAGAAACGATCGAGGTTTATAAGATTATGCATGGTAGATAGAGCAGGTTGAGAAAGAAGTACTTTTCTCCCTTTCTCACAATACAAGAAGTCATGGGCACTCCATGAAATTGCCGAGCAGTCAGGTTAGAACGGATAAAAGGAAGTCCTTCTTCACCCAAAGAGTGGTTAACACATGGAATTCACTGCCACAGGAGGTGGTGGTGGCTACAAGCATGGACGGCTTCAAGAGAGATGAACATACGGAGCAGGAGTCCATCAGGGGCTATTAGCCACAAGGTATAGATAGGAACTCTCAGTCTGGGGCAATAGTTCTGTATTCTTGGTGCTTGAGGGGGGCAACAGTGGGAGGGCTTCTAGTGTCCTCGCCCCACTGCTGGACCTCCTGATGGCACCTGGTACTTTTGGCCACTGTGTGACAGAGTCTTGGACTAGATGGGCCATTGGCCTGATCCAACACTGGCTTCTCTTATGATCTTATGTTTCTTCAAAAGGGTTTTTCACTCTTCAGATTTCTTCAAAGATTGTTTTACCTCCTGGCATTTCCTGAATTCATAAGAAGAAATTCACTGTATCAAGATAGTTTCAGAGGGTCACCATGTTGGTCTGCTGCAGAACAGCGAGATTCAAGTCACACAGAGCTGTCCTATACTGAATCAGATCATCCGTCCGTCAGAGTCAGTGACTCAGTATTGTCCACTCAGACTGGCAGAGTCTCTCTAGGATCTGAGGCAGAGGTCTTTCATGCCACTTCTTACCTGATTGTATTAACTGGAGATCTCAGGGGTTGAACCTGGGACCTTTTGCATGCCAAGCATATGATCTAACACTAACTCATAGCTAGGGTTGCCAGGTCCTACCTGGCTGCTGGTGGGGGGCCTTCTGGTTCACTTTTGAAGATCATTTGGTGCATGTGTTTCACCTTTGGGGGTGACGCTCTAGGTTTTGGACAAAATTCAATGGTTTTTGTTCCTCAGAACCATAAAATTTTGCCTGCCCTTGACGGCAAAGGGAAGTGGACAGAACACCAAACACTCTTGGATGAGACAAAAAAAAATATGCAGACCACTGTGAACATACAGAACGAGAGGGGCTTGATTTAGTGATGTAGTGGCTTCATTCAAAGATTGCAGAACCTGTGTTTTATTTGTTTATTTAAAACATTTGTTCGCGATCTTTCCACCTTGCAGAATTCAAGGAGGCTTAGAATGTTAGTAAAACAACAACTAAAAAAACATGTGGTTGTTTTTAGCCATTCAGTCGGGTTCGACTTTTGACGATTCTATGAGCCAGCTCCCTACATGTTTTCTGACCCTGTACTGTTTCTTTGAGTTGTTCCATGCTCAGGCTGGTGTTGACTTTGATGGTGTCTCACCACTGTGTTCCTGGGTGAGACTACATAAGAGACTTCAACTTAAAATCTCTACACAGGACTGCCAATATTTTTTAAAAAAATCCCAATTATTCATTCACAAATGCAAAACAAGGACCTCCAGGCTGAATAGGGACCTGGGATCCTTATCTCACCTCAGATACTGATTTCTCCTCCGCTTTAATTGAGCTGATTACATTTTGTATTGTACCTCTGCATCCTGACTTCCTTTTTTGCAACACATCTCCTACCTTCAGAAAGGGATATAGGGATCCCCATACCTACTTCTATCTGATGAAGAGAGTTGTGTAACTTAAAGGCTTATAGTCCCAAACTCTTGTTGGTCTCTAAGGTCCTACTGGCCTCCACTCATGTGAAGGGGCCATGACTAGTGTTTCAATGCTCCCTCTAAGCGGTGGAGTCTTGTGAGCAAAAATGCTACTTTGTGAGCTACTGGCATTAAAGTTGTGAGCGAGCGCTTTGGCTACTGCATAAATTAGTTTGAGGAACAAAAACCTAGAGTTTTGTTTTGCCCAAAGCCTAGAGCGTCACCCCCAAAGGTGAAGCACATCCACCAAATGATCTTCAAAAGTGAACCAGGAGGGCCCCCACCAGCAGCCAGGTAGGACTATCTATACTTATCTATACCTTGTGGCTAATAGCCCCTGATGGACTCCTGCTCCGTATGTTCATTTCTCTTGAAGCCATCTATGCTTGTAGCCGCCACCACCTCCTGTGGCAGTGAATTCCAGGTGTTAACCATTCTTTGGATGAAGAAGGACTTCCTTTCATCTGTTCTAACCCGACTGCTCAGCAATTTCATTGAGTGCCCATGAGTTCTTGTGTTGTGAGAAAGGGAGAAAACTACTTCTTTCTCAACCTGCTCTATTCCATGCATAATCTTATAAACCTCGATCATGTCACCCCTCGGCCATCGTTTCTCCAAGCTAAAGAGCCCCAAGCACCTCAACCTTTCTTAATAGGGAACATGTCCCAACCCTTTTATCCTTCTAGTTGCCCTTTTCTGTACCTTTTTCAGTGCTATAATGTCCTTTTTGAGGTGTGGTGACCAGAACTGTACACAGTACTCCAAATGAGGTTGCACAATTGATTTATACAGGGGCATTATGATACTGGCTGATTTGCTTTCAATTCCCTTCCTAATAATCCCCAGTGTAGTGTTGGCCAGTTTGGTGTAGTGGTTGAGTGCACGGACTCTAATCTGGGAGAACCGGGTTAGATTCCCCACTCCTCCACTTGCACCTGACTGGATGACCTTGGGCAAGCCGTAGTTCTGATAAGAGCTGTTCTTGAAAAAGAGCAGTTTCTGTCAAGAGCTCTCTCAGCCCCACCTACCTCACAGGGTGTCTGTTGTGGGGAGGGGAAGGGAAGGGAGTTTGTAAGCTGTTCTGAGACACCTTTGGGCAGTGAAGGGCGGGGTATAAATCCAATCTCTTCTTCTTCTTTCAGTCACACACTGTCTTGACATTTTCACTGAGTTATCCACTATGACTCCAAGATCTCTCTCTTGATCAGTCTCTGCCAGTTCGGACCCCATCAATTATATTTAGGACTTTTGGCTCCAATGTGCATCACTGCCATTTTCCACGTTGATGCCCACTTGCCCATCCTTGACAGATCCCTTTGGAGTGCCTCACAATCCTCCCTAGTTCTCACCACCCTGAACAACTTTGTGTCATCTGCAAATTTAGCCACTTCACTGCTTACTCCCAACTCCAAATCATTGATGAGCAAGTTAAAAGCATTGGGCGAACTACTGATCCCTGCGGTACCCCACTGCTTACCACCCTCCACTGAGAAGATTTCCCATTTATACTCACTCTCTGTTTACTATTAATTAGCCAGTTTTTGATCCACAAGGGGACCTGTATTTTTATCCTGTGACTATTGAGCTTACTTAGGAGCCTTTGATGAGGAACTCGACATTTGCAGTGAAGAGTTAATGTTGTTGGGCATGGCAGAAAAAGGAGCATATTTCCTCCTTAAAGGAAGGACAATCTGATTCTGAGACCAAAGCAGTATTTTCTTGCCTGCTACTGCTTCTTTCCAGCATGTCTGGGCAAAGTTCAAAGCATAACATAAAACATAAGGGTAAAAAAAATATCAAACTGTGGGAGGAACTTATTGCTACCATGAGCTTAAGTTCAACAGTTCACACTCAAAAGGCCTAGAAGTTTGGTGATTCCGAGGGTGGGGTGTGTGCAAAACGTTCTCCTGTTTCACGGTCGTATCTCATACTAGAATTGCTTCACATTCTTGTCTACGATTTCTCAACTGTAGCCTTAGTGGCGCAAGTATTGGTCCATCCATGTGGGATCCTGTTTAAAGGAGAATGTCTTTTTTAATAGCTTTCCCTCAGGGGTCGTTCTGAGCTCCACAGACTTCAAAGAAGGGCTGTGTCAGGTAGCCCTGCCATGATGGATGGAGGAGGGGGGAGGATGGGCTTTGTGTTGTGTAGGGCGGGAGGTTGGGATCGTGGGGTGTTGATTTATGCACCTGGAGTGTCCGAATGGAATGTGAAAGGGCCAGGCTGTGTCGGCTCTATCTCGTGTAGACTTAACATGCTGACCTTGGAGGAGACAGGCTGTGAGCTCCCTATCGCTTTCAAAGCTACAGCCTTGGCTGGGAAAATGGGGGCGGTGGGAACTTCATTAATTATTTTGATCTCCAGTTCCCGCGCGCATATTATGCTTTCATTGGAGGAAAGGGGGGGTCCCCATTCACCCCCTTCCTGGTATAACTGCTTGCTTCTTGTAACCAAGTTATTCTGAACAATGTATCTGTTCCAGTAACCTACTCTTGCAGCTCTATAAATAATAAACACTATTCTTGCTTCAATGAACAAGGCCTGGTGTTTGGCTGACTAAGTTAGGGACTCTGACAGGCTGCCATGCTAATGTGGTGGAGCAAAAGACTGCAGAACTGGAGTTTCATTTTTTTTGCTTTTTTTCAGCAGAGCTGGGAAAAATACAGAGGAGGGCAACCAAGATGATTAGGGGGTTGGAGTACCTTCCCTATGAGGGGAGGAGGAGGACAAGGAGAAGGAAGAGGAGGAGAAGAATTGGAATTATATCCTACCCTTCAGTCAGAGTCTCAGGCTTACAAACTCCTTTCCCTTCCCCTCCCCATGACAGACACCCTGTGAGGTAGGCAGGGCTGAGAGAGCTCTTTCCAGAACTGTCCTTGAGCGAACAGCTCTGACAGAACTTTGGCTTGCCCAAGGTCATCCAGCAGCTGTATGCGGAGGAGTGGGGAATCAAACCCAGTTCTCCCAGATTAGAGTTCACACACTTAACCACTACACCATACTGGCTGAGGAATCTGAGAATTCTCATTTTAGAAAAGAGACAACTAAGGGGGGGGGCATAGAGGTTTATAAAATTAGGCACGGGGTGGAGAGAATTGAGAAAGAGAAATTTTGTCCTTGTCCCAAAATTCTGGAACTCAAGGGGATCCAATGAAGCTGATGGGCAGTAGATTCAGGACTGAGGAAAGGAAATACTGCAATGATTAAAATGTGGAATTGACTGCTAGAGGATGTAGTGATGGCCACTGGAATAAACAACTTTAAAAGGAGATTAGATAGATTTATGGAGTATAAGGCTATCAGTGGCTACTAGCCATGGTGACTGGGGGGAACTTCCACATTCAGAGGCAATAAACATCTGAATGCCAGAGCCAGGAGGCAACATCAGGGTAAGGTCTTGGCCTCTCTGCCCTGTTGCTGGCTCTCAAGAGGAACTGGTTGTCCACTGTGTGAGACAGGCTGCTGGACTAGATGGACCAGTGGTCTGATCCAGCATAGAATCATAGAGTTGGAAGGTACCTCCAGGGTCATCTAGTTCAAACCCCTGGACAATGCAGGAAATTCACAAATACCTCCCCCTCCACACCTCTAATGACCTCTGCTCCATGCCCAGAAGATGGCAAAAAACAAAACAAAACACAACCCTCCAGCATCCCCAGCCAGACTGGCCTGGAGAAAAATTGTTTCCTGCCCTGTCCCCAAAGTGGTATTTAGCATTTCCCTGGGCGTGTAAGAATGAGCCATGAGAAATAAGCGCTGATGCAACCCTCCCTGCCGTCCGTCTCGTGATCAGCCTAAGTTCACAGAAACCAGTGTAAAGTACTAGGTTCACCGCATGGAGGACTCATACTACGACATGTGCTCAGATGCGTTTATTGTACTACACACACGGACTGACAAAACGGCCCCACAAGGGCCAACTATATATATCCCACCCGGCTCACCCACAGTCCCATTGGAGGGTTTGAATTTCCCTCCAGAGGTGCTATTGGTGGACACTAGGCGGTCTAGGATCCTAGGTCCCTTTGTGTTCAGGGACCAAGCTCCTTACTTTAGCCGCGGACCCCTGGAGGCGGTCCACGTACATAACAACCAGCATGGCCATCTAGCCTCTGTTTGAAAACCTCCAAAGGAGGAGAGCCCACCACCTCCTGAGGAAGCCCATTCCACTGTTAAGTTCTGCATTTAGGAAGGAAATTACCAGAACAGAGTAAAGCGATACCATCACTTTGTATGATCTGGACACTATACTTCTGTTGATACAGCCCCAAATGGCATTTGCCTGTTTAGCTATGGCATCACGCTGCTGACTCATGTTCAGTGTATGGTCCACTAAGATCCCTAGATCCTTTTCACACATACTACTGCCAAGACGAGTCTCCCCCACCCTACAATTATGAATGCAGAACTTTACATTTATCTCTGTTGAAATTCATTTTATTTCTTTTAGCCCAGTTTCCCGGCCTGTCAAGGTCATCCTGCAACCTGACTCTGTCTTCTACCATGTGTGCTACCCCTCCCAATTTAGTATTGTCTGCAAATTTAATAAGTGTCCCATTTGATAAGGGATCTTCTCATGAATTCATTAATATTGGTCTCTGAACTTAACAACACCCCCCCACAGTTTAGTTTCTGAATCTACTGCCTAGTCGCTCACTCCCCCAATGTTCTCAGATGACCCTTGAGTACGGGATGGGAGAGGCTGTTGGGTTATCTCAATAGCCTGCTAATTAAGGTGAATGGGCCAGGGGAAACATTGACAGGTGTGCCGAGGTAACACCAAGGTTGGAGATTGCCCTTCCTGAGAAATCCATTTTTTGAAATTAAGGTCGTGGCCACACAAGTGAGATACAGTGTGGGGGGGAAACAAGACTAGTTCCTCCGGAGGAATTTGACCCACAGTTGTGTGATCACATAGTCTGTGGAAGCTGTGGGGGCAGCCCGCCACTGCATGATCAGATGCACAACGGGTGAGTCAGGGTTTGTTTGTTTGTTTTGCCTTTTATTTCCAATTTGCTTAAACATAGAATCAATTAATCACATCTCCGCACCGAGGGCTCCCTATAGAGTGTGCAATTATGTGCATACTGAGAGGGGGGGAATGGCATGGAGTTGGGATGGCCCAATCAGACCATCCCAACACCATGAGAGAGTGCTGGTGCAATCAGACAGGGGAAACTCCATCTGTGGCCAATAGCAACCCATTTGCTACTGGACTTTCCCTGGTATCTTTCTACTCCACTTTGGCAGTGGAGCAAAATGGGTTGCCGACAGGTGCGGGGGCACTTCTCAGATGTTCACATCTGATCATGCCCTTTAAATCTACCTGGCATTCATACCTATAGTGAGGCTACTTATGCATATATTTGCAGCCTAAGCATCTCTTTTAGGGTGAGGAAGAGAGCTATTAGTGAGTCAGTGCCCTGAGCTGAGTCACCTACCCAAAATAGTTTCCCAGGCTTGTCTCTGAACCTACTGCCTGGTCTTTCTCTCCCCTAAGGAGGCTTCCAGGGATTCTCACTCCAAATTTGGTCTCAGGGGACATCACTGAAATCACACTGTGGTGATTCCCAACCAGGGATACAAGCCAAGGGCTGTCAATTGATGGGAAGCTGGGAGGTAGGGATGTACGTGTTGCTGTTGTTTGGACATGCCTCTTCCAGCATCAACTCATTCTAAGATTCCACTGAAGCTCTATGGACCATCCAAGTTTGTACTGGAAATGACACATCATCAGAGCAATTACATGTCCCCCACATTCCTCCACACCAACCTACCAAATGGGGTGGTGGTCCAGTGGATGCCACTTTGAGATCTCTTGCTGTAGTGGGATACCAAAACAGTGACTGAACAGAAAACAACGACGACAATAAATTATAAACCACTGGTAAATGTATATTGTTAGACGCACAGGTACATTCCGGCAAAAAGTCCCCTTAAAGCCATAGCGTCAAAGGAAACAATCCTCTTAAAAGACATAAAAACCTCAGTGAAAGTACATAAGTCCACCATAAATCTGAAGCCCTCCCATCAGGAGTTCAAGGAAGCAGACGGTCCTCTTATTAAAAGGCAATGAATCATCAAAGGACAGGAACCTGTTTCGAAGTAAGGTCTTTCTCAAGTCCAGTTGCCATAGTGAAACCTACAAAGGCAGGGACCTCAACTCAGAAAGTCTCCATAATCTCTGCATGCTGCAAGGAGATGAACGCTGAAGCAGTCTAATGTTTGCCAAAAAAAGCCGCACAAACATTAGACTGCTTGGGCATACGTCACCATTTTGTGTACTGGATGCACAGAATTTAAGAACAAATGCAAAATGTAGACAAAATGCAACGGAATCTTTAAACACCCACGAGCAAAAACTGGAGAAGTGAAACCACTCATGACTGTTGTACACTGCCCTGAACCCTGTTTACAGGGGAGGGGAGTGAAAAAGTTGAATGAATGAGAGACTGGATTTATACCCTGCCCTTCACTACCCAAAGGAGTCACAGAGTGGCTTACAATCCCTTTCCCCTCCCCTCTCCACAATAGACACCCTGTGAGGTAGATGGGGCTGAGAGAGCTCTTTTGAGAACTGCTCATGAGAGAATAGTTCTGAAATAACTTGTAACTGACTCAAAGACACACCAGCAGCTGCATGTGGAGGAGTGGGGAATCAAACCCTGTTCTCCCAGATTAGAGTCCACACTCTTAGCCACGACACCAAACTGAATGAATGAATGAATGAATGAATGAATGAATGAATGAATGAAATATAAACAGTGTGGAAAGTCACTGAACAGGGGGACTTCTGGTTCATGGTGTGGCAATGGGAGTCGCTCTCCCCAAGGCTCAGGAGAGTGATTTGGACACCAGCGGTTTGGAGGGGAGCTCCTAACACGGCTCTCCCATGGAACCCTTGGGTAGGGTTCCAAGCCATAGGGCTTGAGGTGGGTAGCCTCTTCAATGGCGCAATGCTGGCAAATTGAGGCACCCATCTGCCCTGACGGTCCTACTGCTGCATGGCCACATGGCACTAGCTAGGCTGACCAGGACAAGCACTGGAGATCGAGCAATTAGTGGAAGCAGAAACGAGGTCGAAAGTGGCTGACAATGAACATGAGTTGGATATAACCAAAATCTGATTTAACCAGAAAATCCCTTAGCCCCTCCATATTGGTAAATGGAGAGTGGTGGGAACCGCCCCTGCGAGCGAGAAAAGCTGCAGAAAAAGAGAGGGGGAGGGGGAGGGGGGAGATCAAACGTTTGGCTTGTTTTGAGAGGCTTACCAGAGCAGATTTGAAGCAAAAGCAATTTTCAGAGGTGGTGAAATAGTATTTGGCTTTTGTAAACAATTGACCAAGATGTTGGGCACAGGGAGGAAAGGAACGAAACCGAAACTTATTGGCGGTCAAAGTGTGAGACCGGAAGAAGAGGGAATGGACGTCATGAGACTGCTAGCGGATACGCTCAAGCCTCTTATGGACCAACTCACTGGTATTAACCAGCAGTTAACCGTTCTCAATCAGATTTTCGCAGCGTAACAGCTCCAGCTGGCCGAAACAGCTAGGCAGACAGAGCAAGCGATGGAAGTAGTGAAAGAGATGCATACCCAAAGCAAGATTTTGAAGAAGGGAGTGGACCAAATAATGAACAAACAGAATCATCAGGAAAATAGACCGTTGTTTCTACAAATGGAGAAAGCGAATATGATCCTCAGATTCCAGGGAATTCCTGAATCACCAAAGGAAGATTTGAAGAAGCTTCTCAGTGATCTTATTGCACCAGTAGTAGGCTTGGAAGCGGAAGAAATAATGCATGATATTGATGCAGCATACAGGGTGTATTCTAATTACACCAAAAAGAATAGCCCACCTGGAGAAATAACAGTTAGATTTTCAAGAAGACAAACTAGAGATGCAATTTTAAAAGCTGCATCAGCAACTCCGCTGAAACTGGGAAATGCTACCATCAAGACTTTAAAAGACATTCCATTTGAAATTTGTCAAAAACGAAAGAGCTACAAAGATTTCATTTTCTTTCTTCAAACGAATCATATCACATATAAATGGGCAGTTCCAGAAGGGGTCATCTTTAAACTACACGACAAGAGAGAGAAGACTGACTCCATGTACAAGGCTAAGGAATCCCTGAAATGCCATCTGGGAACCAAAGAAGACGGTGAAACTGGTTCGAGTGGCTCCACACCCTCGGAGACGGACAAAGACTTGGCTGCGGAAGAAGGCGCTGCTGCCCACAAATCAACTTATGATTTCAGAGATAGAAAGCCTAAGTAAAGGCAGAAGGACTCTGTAAATTGCCTTTATGAAGCGAGTCTGGGGGATGCTCTGGAATTCTCCCATCACAAGTAACCAGCTAATTTTTAATCAGGGATAGACAGCACTCACAGCATGTATTGTGTACTAACAAAAAGAGTACTAACATAGATTCTAACTGGGCTAAGGAGTTCCTCTTCTTGGGTTTTTAGTTAAGTATGAGTTTTCTTTCCTTTCTCCCTGGATGTTAGTCCCCTCCCTTTTTTTGTTATAATTTAGTAGTGTATTACAAAAAAGCAATAAAAAATCCCCTTCAGGGGGGGCAAAAAACAAAGAAAAAGAAAATCATTGAACAGGAGTCCAGTGCCAACTCCCAGACAGGTTTCTTTTTTAACAATTCTCTGTTCTGCATTGTAATGCTACTCCAGAGCACCTCACACCTCATTTCCATTGCATGTAGCGTTGGGTATAAAGTTGGGTACAAACATATCTGACAATTAGAACCAGTTTGGTGCAGTGGTTAAGTGAACGGACTCTAATCTGGGAGAACCAGGTTTGATCCCCCACTCCTTCACTTGCACCTGCTGGGTGATCTTGAACAAGCCATAGTTCTGGCACAGCAGTTCTTGAAAAAGAGCAGTTTCTATCAGAGCTCTCTCAGGCCAGCCCCTCCCCCCAGCCTCACAGGGTGTCTGTTGTGGGAAAGGGGAGGGAAAGAAGTTTTTAAGCCGCTCTGAGACTCCTTTGGGTAGTGAAGGGCGTGGTATGAATCCATTTGCCTCCTCCTCCTCCTCTTCTTCTAATGCAAACTTCATGTGCATTGGATGAAAGTGAAATTTCAGGTCAGATTAGAGTTGCCATATGCCTGTTTCTGGTGGATAAACCCCTTCTAGTTCTCCTCACCCCCCACCAGCGCTCAGTGGAATAGCATGGGGAAACAGCCAAGGGGGAGGGAAACCGCATTGTGCTATGCTGCAAGAATGTTTCCACCCAGGACCTCAAAGCAATCTCACTGAACTGTGCGACGCTTTAGGAATGTTCCTGCTCTCTGAGGTTTTCACCATAGTGATTGGGGAGAAATCCCAGGGCATTGCATGACACGATGCTATCACTTCCCGTTTCCTTGCCAGAAGTGACATTGTGACATCTCAGGGTGCCGTTTTGCCAGCTTCTGCCACCGCCAAATGCCAGGGCTGGCAAACCTCGGCCACACTGGAACGATGCATTAAAATCATCTGTGTCCTACTTTGTGTCTACCCCAATCCACCTATTCTTATCCATAGGACTGCCAATTCCTTTGTTTGTTCCCCCCCACAAATGGACTGACACTAATTTAACTGTAGCACCAGCCATGCCTTTCATGTCGATACCAGCTAGATATCAGGAGAAACTTCCTCACTGTAAGAGTGGTTGAGCAGTGGAACAGTCTGCCTCGTTAGGTGGTGGATGCTCCTTCGCTGGACATTTCCAAGCAGAGGCTGGACAACCATCTTTCGGGTATATTGTAGGCATGTAGGGCTATCTTTCGGCTGTGCTCCTGCAGAGTGCAGGGGGTTGGACTAGATGACCTGCAAGGTCCCTTCCAACTCTAACATTCTATGATTCTATTCCTAGAGTTTTGTGAAAGGCTGAAGCAATGATTTCCATGCCCTGTCCCATGAAAAGGACAGAAGTACGCCGTGAGAAGATCCCACGTTGCATGCATCATTGGCCCAATCTGCACCTAGCATGTGCTCCGCCATCTTACCAAACCCGTGCTGGAACAGAAGTCCCCCTCTACATTGCAGGCCACTTTCACTTTGATCGATTGTCGGATTTCGTGGCAGTGTCCGGACTACATGCCGCTTTCACTTAGTTTGATCCAGGACTTTTTGGTAGAAAAAAGCCCAGCAGGAACTCTTTAGCATAATAGGCCACACCCAACACCAGAAACTCATTAGCATATTAGGCCACACCCCCGACAGCACAGCTCCCTCCCAGGATCAGCTTCCCCAGGTGCCCCGGGGCTTGCAAGGCGCATGGGGAACCCAAAGGAAGGTAGGCAGTTTCTGGATCGGCTTCCCCATGCGTCCCACAGCTGCAGGTGCCTGAGGAACCTGAGGAGAGGAGGCAGTTTAAACTGCCTTCCCTCCCTGGATCAGCTTGGCTTCCCCAGGCACCCCACAGCTTATGAGGCATCTGGGGAATCCGGGGGGGGGAGGCTATAGGCGTAGCCAATTCAGAAGCCAGTCGAAACTCTGTTCCTGTGTGTTCCTGCCCCAAAATAGCCCTGGTTTGATTTCTCGGTTTTATGGTTGCCATCTGCATAGATTTATGGCCATTTTATGGCCATTCAGGGGTGACTCTGCAGTCAGTATGGCGTTGGCCCCGGGTATTTGAATGTGGTTTTGAGCCACATCTTTTTTCTGTTACAGTGTGGGTTTGGTAAGGCAGTGGAGCAAATGCTAAATGCAGCTTGGGACATATTGACTCCTTGCATCTCAGAATGGAAGAAGCCCCACGAAACACTGATCCCGTTTTCTCCCAGTTCACACGTGGGCAGGTTTGCCAGAGGAATCTTCCTGGGAGAGGGAATCAAAATGCACAAGGTATCCTCTGATGCTCTATTTGTCTTCTACTTCATTTTCACCCTGTCTTTCTCCTTCGTCAGCGGGATGGCAGCACGTGGGTCAGAATCCCAAGTGGCAAATTGCCACTGGGAAAGGAGCCTCACGTGTGCCACAATCCCCACAGCTGGCAAAAAAGACCCTTTAAAGCAGAGATGCCGAACTCATTTGTAACAAGGGCCATATCTGACATAAATTTCGCTTTGTTGGGCTGGCCATGTGTGCCATCAATGTAATGCTGGGTACTGGAGATATGAACTGTATAAAGGACAGCACCTGGTAAGATCTGAGTTCATGTATCCTCACTGCAAGGCCCCGTTGCAAAGGAAAACCCATATGTGCAGACTGTAGAGCCAGCGATGAAGCACTGGGCATATGCTCCCATACTGCTTGCCTGCTGCTGCAGACGAGGTTGTTCTGCCATGCTGAAGCCACAGTAGGAAGAAAAGAAGAAGAGATTGGATTTATAGCCCACCCATCACTACCCAAAGGAGTCTCAGAGCAGCTTACAAACTCCTTTCCCTTCCCCTCCCCACAACAGACACCCTGTGAGGTCGTTGGGGCTGAGGGAGCTCTTGACAGAAACTGCTCTTTTTCAAGAACAGTTGTGCCAGAACTATGGCTTGCCAATGGTCATCCAGCAGCTGCAAGTGGAGGAGTGGGGAATCAAACTTGGTTCTCCCAGATTAGAGTCTGCACACTTAACCACTACACCAAACTGGCTCCCCTCATTCTCCCCAAGCAGTCTTCTGTTCCCTCCCTTGTACTAGATGCTAATGGGCCAGATAAGAACCCTGGGTGGGCCAGTTCCGGCTCCTGGGCCTTTACGTTTGACACCCCTGCAGTGCTGGGTTCTCCCGGAGTAGAGTCCCCGCACTTAACCATTACACCAAACTGTACCTTGTTGAGGGGCTGTAGTGGCTCAGACGTTAAGACGCTGAACTGCAGACTGGAAGATTGGTAGTTTGGCAGTTCGAGACCCGAGTGCCACATGATGGAGTGAGCTCCCGTCTCTGGCCCCAGCTCCTGCCAACCTAGTGTGGAGGGAATTTTTATGATCAGCCTTATTAATATTTGTAGGTTTGGGCCCATAACAATGGATTCACTCACTCCTATTAAAAAAAGAGAAGCAAAAATCACCTTCTGCTCTGATCCTGGTGCAGGTTAGAGCTGTTGATCCATTGACAAAAAGCAGAGACACCTTGGCACCAGGAAAACAACTGATCATTATCTTGTGGCCAGAAAAGATGTACATTTTAAGGGCTATTCAGAGGGAAACCCATAAACCCAGAGATGAAGCTAGTCTGCATTTTATAAGAAAACAACTGTGGCCATTCATACCTCTGCTTTCCCAGAACACCAGGAATGATTCAGTTTTGTTATGATAACATGAGAACTTCGAGCCTGTTTTGTCAAGATCTGCTCTGAATGCAATATACCGATCATTTGCATCCTAAGTGTCAACGATTGGTGTTTTCCTGATGTCAGAATTGAAAAGAACCATGTATGCACATCAATTGAATGTTTGATGCTGTACTTGATGTAATTGTCTGAGGTGTGAAGTCTTGGGAAACCCTTTGAAAGATCCTGTATAAAAGAACCCTGGTTTCTGACAGGCCTTGTCCAATTTTAGGGAAACCTTGAAAGGCTCACCTTTCAGTGGTTGCCCTATCTCGGGTCCAGAGGCCTCTGTGTTGTGTGTTCTGTGTTATGTGCTTGCTGTTCTGTTACTGTCTTGTCTGTCTGTCTTGTTAAGCTGTTGAATGCAATGTTTGTTTCTGTCTTCTTGGGTTAGGAGGAGTGTGGTCTAGCAGCTGGCAGCCGCCCTCCTCCCTTTATAGAATTAAAGAAATGCTATATAGTTTCACCTTTTTGTATAAGTGTGTTCCCTTGTCTTGGAGCCTAGCGGTTCCTTTTCCTTTCCTCCACCCCGGTGCCTTTGGTGAGTGGGCCGTTTACTGTAGCCTAAACGAACCTTGAAAGGGGGAAGGGTTGCCCTGGGAAAATTCTCCCGACAGTTTTGGCGAGCCAGCCAGGAGAGGCTCTGTGGCCCGGTGGACACCTACCTACCTACAGGAGGGGTGAGTATACTATGCGACTATCCTTTTTCTAAATTCCCAGTGACAGCTTTGGTGGGTCAGCGGCTGGAAGGGCGTGGGGGATTGCCAGAGAACGAAGTTAGGGGATGGTTGAGCTCAGTAGAGACCCAGGATAGACCCAGCTGGCTGGGCCTATAGGCTGGAAGGGGGAACTGGATTAGCCAGAACCCCAAGTATTGAACCTCACTTCAGAGCAAAAAAGCAGGTTGAGCGTTATCTCTTCCTCCCTGCAAAATTTTGAAGTGAGACGAATAGATCACCAAATGGGTCCCTAATAGGGAAGGTCGGTCCCTGCCTATTATACCTCGTAGGCGCTTGAGAAGCCTCTGTTTCTTTGTCTTTTTCCAACTTTCATAGTGAGAGAAGTAATCTTTAGGGTCAGTTAGATAGGTTGGGGTTTTCCAGAGCACGGAGCACAGTTTTCACCTTCCTGTCTCTGGGGATACCTTGGGGCACCTGGCGCTGCTGGAGGGAGGGTCGAGTACGCCATAAGTCCAAACGGACAAGTGGACCGAGCTGCAGTCAGCCATTGGTTGCCTGGAAGGCAGTTAGTCGTCCACCCTCCTCCAGTCTCAGTGACTGGACCTCTGGCTCTGCCCCATTGCCGAGTTGGGTTACGGTAGCTCTGTGTATCCGGGAGATCCCACCTCTAGGGTTAGGGAAAGAAAATCTTCTCTGTAAGTGCATGGGTGGGATAAGTTTTCTTCTGTGTGCAAGATTAGTGTGTGTGTGTGCATGTGTCCCCTCCCTTCCCGGCCAAAACTTGGGGCAGCTGTCCAGGGTGATAGTGGAAGCACCCCGGCCCCCAGAGAAGGAGGAAGTAGATTCCCCTGCTTTTTCTAGCTGGTGAAGTCACAGCTGACACATAGTTTCTCACTATCACTACACGTTCCTGTCTTCCACGCCATCTATGAATCCCTGTATGTCTGTATAAGAGCATCCCTTTGCTCCGTGTGATTGCATACTCTTTCCTCTGTGTATTTGCATAAGGGCATCCCGGTGCTCTGTGTGAGTGTAATAAGGGCAGTTGTGTGCTGCTCTGAGTGGGACAGCGTGATTGTGTATGTAACAGGATTTTGCAATGGGAGGGAACTCTAGTAAGTTGTGTGCAGCCACCCCCTTGGAGATCATGGTGGCACATTTCGACCCAAAGCTGGGGAGCACTCCCCTGCCGGAAGGTCTAAACATGGCCAAACTGGTGACTTTGTGTCAAAAAACCTGGCCGCACCTTACTAGGAAGTGTGAGAAAGACCTAAAGTGGCCCAGGGAAGGGTCTTTTGAAAAAAGTAAACTTAAAGTATTGCAAACCTATGTCCCGGTCGGCAGCCCCTCCGCCCGATATTTCTTGCTCTGGCAAAGGGTGGCTGAAGAACGGGAACATGTGAACGCTTCCACCCCAGCATTACAAGCTTACGGGGAGTGGCCACGAATATAGAACAAGTGGCCGAAGTAGAGCGCTTGAGAACGGACGCTGTTACTGATGATTTTTTTGACACCATGTATTTTGCATTAAGAAACCAAGGGCAGCCACAGCTGGCAGTGCTGCCACCTGGGATACCTCCGGGTGGGGGAGGCGGGCTGACGGTGACACCAAACGCTGCTCCTGGAAATGTCCCTGGGTTAGTGCTCTCCACCAATGTAGCCACCACAAAAGCTGGACCAGTCCCAGACCTAGCACTAACCAGTGACAAAATAGGCCCAGCTGCAGAGACTCAAGGGAAGGAGATAGAACGGGAACGAGGGAGAAGGGACCGGGCGTTAAGGGCAAAACATGATAAAATAAAGAAGAGAAAAAAGTGGTCCACCAAACGCTCGGTTACTTTTGACTCGCCTCCACCATCCTCTGCTAGCAGTGAGGATGAAGATTATCCTTCCAATGACTTACAGTCCATTCATTGGGACATAGAGCCAGCCGAGGTACCCTTGCCATCAGACTCGGAGGGACTGGAGGACTGTGGGTGCTGATCGTGCAGCCCTCAAACGGGGCCGTCGGATCTCGCTACTCCTCCGAATTCCCCGGTCCATGCCCCGGAACCTCACCACTCCCGTTCGGGGTGTCTTAGGAATAAACAGCTGTTAGGGTCGACACGTTACACCAGGGAACAGTTAACGGCGGCTCTCCGCCCGGCTCTAAAACACTTCTGGGTAGGCAAGTTTTTGGAAGGGCAGAATAAGGTGGAACTGGAGGGTGTGGATGGGAGACGCAGATTTTACCCTATTTGTAATTCTTATTTCTTTATGGATAAATTAAACCCAAAGAGCCAAAGAGATGCCTCATTGGCCTCCCAGTTCCCTGTGAGGACTTACCCCAACCCTGTGGAAAACCAGGGACCGCCTAGTCTTAATATGTTTACCCCCTGGTCCAATATGGAACTAGTGTCAATTAAAGATAGAATGCCAGATCCCAAAGAAAACATATAAGGGTATTTGAAGGAATTACGGGACATCATTAATTTATATAACCCCACCCCAACTGACCTGGAAAAATTAGTCAAAATTACCACTTTGCCGCACGAATTCCAGATAGTCATGGCTAAGGCCCGACAAAGGGGACAAGCATGGGCCCCCTGGCCCGCAAACACCCCTAATCCCCATGACCCTCTGACAGTGGCAGCTATGTTACATGTGGCGGAGCTTCAGAGAACCATGATAGAGGCACTAAAGGAGGCTTTCCCTAAATGTGGAAGTTGGGGGAAAATAAGGGATGTCAAGCAGAAAGAACAGGAAAGTCTCAGAGAATTTCTAGCCCGATTAGAGTCGGCTTTATGCCAGTACTCCACCATAAACCCTGAGGAAGCGGAGCAGGCCCCACAGATAGTCCCCTTGATTGTCGATGGTTTACTCCCTGTCTTAGGATCTAAAATAAAAAATAGCCTCATAGGCTGGCAAGAAAAACGGGTGGCAGAGGTAATTCAAGCTGCTACTAAATTCTGGGAAACTCTCTTAGTGGAGAGGGAGAAGGATAAAGAGAATGTAAAAACTATGATGAGCCTGAAAATAGAGAAACTTAAGAAACAAATAGAGAACCCAGGGGAAAAAGAGGAAAAGCAGAGCGAACCGCCCACAGTAATTGGGGCAATGTTCGCACCCCCGGGTCAAATAATAGGAAACCCAGTTCAGTACCAGCAAATGCAACCAAATACCCCATGGGGGAATCGGAGATCCTTTCCCCAAACCCGACAATGGGCCAACTCCACTCCTCAGTATTCAGCCCCGGCACAAAACTTGCAGGGGCTGCCTACTTGTTATGGTTGTGGCCTTGTGGGGCACATAAAACGGAATTGTCCCAACTTGCCCCAAACCCAACCTCAAATTCAGCAGGGGTGGACAAACCCCAACTTTCCCCAACAACCCCAGGTGAGATGGTTTCCGGGAGCTCCCGTGGTCCCCGGATTCCCGCAACTGGTCGGTCCTTATCAACAGCCACAACCAAACACATTCCAACAGCAGCCCCGGTTGCCACAGCAACAGCAGCCATTGCCTGCACAGCCGGCACCACAACAGCCCTGGGCGCCGATCACAACACCTCACTGGGGAGGAGGCATGCAAGGGTTCTGACAACTTGCGGCCCTAGAGTCTGCTGAACAGACACCAGATTCAGAGACAATAGAACCAATGGTTAGAATTAAAATAGGGAACAATTTTCATAATTGTCTTCTAGACTGGGGGGCCACCTACACTACTATTCACCAATCCGAGACTGACTTAAGTCCGGAAGGCGCACCCATAGCTACTGTGGGGTTTGGGGGAAACATTATCCCACACCAGTTTTCACAAGAAGTAGATGTGTGCCTAGAAGACAGGAATTTAAAACAGAAAGTACTGCTTTCCCCCACAACTCCCGTCAACCTATTGGGGCGTGATCTACTCTCTAAATTTGGGGCAACAATAATCTTTGAAGAAGGGGGTAAGCTCCAACTTTTCTTGCCTCCCCAAGATGACGGGAAAGCCAGCACGGGTCTTATTATGTTATGAGCCACTGAGCCAAAACGGGAGAACAGCGACCTCTCCCTACCTGGACTAGATTTGGTCCCTGATCACTTATGGACCACCCACCAATATGAAGTGGGATCGGTTCGCCAAGCAGAACCAGTGGCTATTGCATTGAACCCCGGAGCTCAGTTTCCCCATGTCCCTCAGTACCGACTAAGCCAGGAACAAGTAGAAGGAATACAGCCAGTTATTGAATCTCTTTTAGAACAAGGAGTTTTGCGAGTGATGCCCCAGGGCTCCACTTGCAATAACCCGATTTTGCCCATCAAGAAGGAGGGACGGTTTGATGAGTTTGGCCGCCCGGTTTTTTGCTTTGTGCAGGACCTTCGCAAAATCAATAATATTGTGTTGCCCCGCTTTAACATTGTTCCCAACCCGGCCACTATTCTTTCCAGCATACCCGAAGGCAGTGCTTGGTTTACTGTCATTGATATTGCTTCCGCGTTCTTTATGGTGGGGGTGGCGGAAGAAAGCCAGTTCCTGTTTGCCTTCACTTACGAGGGGCAGACATTAAGCTGGACACACCTACCTATGGGATACCAAGAAAGCCCAACCCTCTTCACACAGGCGCTCGTGACAGACTTGAACGAACTACAACTCCCAGCAGGCAGCGCGCTGATTGTTTACGTAGACAATTTGCTATTAGCCTCCCCTACCCAGGAGGTGTGTCAGGCTGACACGTTAGCCTTGTTGCATTTCCTGGCGGCCAAGCAGTACAAAGTAAATAAAGAAAAACTCCAGTTGGGATCCCAGTCAGTCCATTATTTAGGCCACACCATTTCTGAAAAGGGTAGGTTTGTCTCACCGAAATGAATTCAGAAAATTTTTACAGTGGCCTCGACCACAGACTAAACGCGACATTCGAGCTTTCCTTGGGGCAGCGGGCTACTGTAGAAGCTGGATACCAGGATTTTTTCTATTGGCAAAACCCCTCCATTTAGCCACTCAGGAAGTGGGTCCCAATCCGGCCCAGTGGACACAAGAATTAGACAACAGTTGGAATGCATTCAAACAAGCCCTCATGACCCCACCGGCATTGGGGTTTCCAAATTATGCCAAGCCCTTCTATCTTTACTGTGCGGAGAAAGATGGAATGGCTTTGGGAGTTCTCACCCAAAAGGTGGCACCCCAGCCCAAACCGCTGGCATATTACAGCGGGAAGCTGGATCCGGTGGCTGCGGGGATGCCGCCTTGTTTGCGCGCCATAGCAGCCACCACCCTCTTAGTAGAAAAAGCACAAGACCTCACTCTTGGGCATGAGGTGAATGTCATGGTGGAGCATTCAGTTGCCACACTTCTTTTGCAGAAATCCACTCAGCACCTCACAAATGAACGTCTCACTAAATACGAACGCATTTTACTTCTGGATCCAGCCGTTCATTTGCAGAGATGCACGGGTTTAAACCCAGCCACCCTCCTCCCCGTCCCCGAGGAGGAGGGAGAGGCAGAATTTTCTCATGACTGTTTACAGGAACTGGCAGCAGTCACTAACATTTGCCCAGACCTCCTTGATACATCCCTGCCCTTTGCTGACCTGAACTTATTCACGGATGGGTCTGCCAGCAGAGATGAATATGGCCAGCCAAGGGTGGGTTATGCTGTAGTCAACAATGGGCAGGAGGTCCTGGAGGCAGCGGCTCTGCCTAACCATCTGAGTGCACAGGCAGCAGAATTATTTGCACTCTCCAGAGCCTGCGAACTAGCACAGGGACTCTGTGCTAATATCTACACAGACTCCCGATACCCCTTTGGGGTATGTCACGGGGTGGGACAAATTTGGAAGCACTGGGGTTTCCTAACGGCAGCAGGAACCCCGGTAGCTAATGGGGGATTTATAGCATGCTTGTTGGATGCCATGCAACAACCAACGGAGCTTGCAGTCATGCACTGTGCCACCCACAAGAGCAAGGACACTTTTGAAAGCTTCAGCAATGCCCAAGCCAATCGAGCTGCAAAATTTGCAGCCAGCTCAACACCAGTCCTACAAATGGGGGTGCAGGAGCCCCTGGGTCTCCCTGACTTTGTCATGGCACTTGCGGCTTTACAACAAGCCACTCCCCCCAAAGAACAGGAACTCTGGGGCCGTGCAGGAACCGCATTAAAGTCATGGCCGCCCCTGAAAGATCAGGTCTATGTTCTCCCCAATGGGAGACCGGTCGCTCCACGGAGCTTGGTCCGTGGATTGGCCCATGTGGCCCACCAGGTGAGCCACATGGGAATGGGGGGTATAGCAACCCAAATACTAAAACAATGGTATGCACCTGGCATTTACTTGGAAGCAAAAAGGGAGACCCAGGCATGCCACACCTGCCAAAAATTCAGCAAGAAATCTTCAAGGAAAGCGAGCGCATACCCTTGGGTATACGGTCCCTTTCAACACATCCAAATTGATTTCATCGAATTACCCTTACACCAAGGATACAGGTATTGCCTCACAGTCATCGACATGTTTTCTGGATGGGTAGAGGCATTCTCCACTAAAGATCAGACAGCAGAAACAACTGTCAAATGCTTATTCAAAGAACTCCTACCCAGATTCGGGGTACCAATTACTATTGGCTCCAATATGGGCGCAGCATTTGTTGCCTCCATTTTCAAACATGTTTTAAAGGCGTTACAAATCTCTCATGCCATGCACACGCCATACCATCCCGAAAGCTCAGGAGCTATAGAAAGATTGAATGGAGTAATTAAAACTCACCTAAAGAAACTGTGTTCGGAAACCAACAGCAGTTGGATCGAAGCCTTACCCCTTGTGCTCTTACATATTTGAAACACGCCTAACCACAAGCATAGGTTAACGCCCTAGGAGATTTTGTTCGGCCGCCCATTTCCTGTGTATTATAGTCCCCCCAGGTTACAAAGCTTGACTGAAGAAAGTGATCATGTAACTAAGTATGTCTTATCCTTGGCTACTCTTTTAAAGGGAATTCATCTGGAAGTACAGAATTCCCAGTCTGTGCCGGCCAATGTGGCGTGCCATAACATCAAGCCTGGAGATCTAGTCTGGTTGCGGATGCACCAAAAAAAACACTCGTTTGCACCATTGTGGGAAGGTCCATTCGAAACGCTCCTGGTCACAACAACGGTGATAAAGGACACCTGGGTCCACGCTTTGCATGCTCGGCGAGTTGTGTTCCTAGAGGAACCACCAGTGAACCCATTTCCACCTACCACTGACTGCTACCTGGATCTACAGCACCTGGACGACCCGGAAGCGACCAACCTCCCACCTCTTTCTAACGCAGCAACAGCTGCGACTGAAACCACTACGGAAGCTCCCATCTCGAGTTTGCAGTACCAATGGGAGCCCTACGAGCTGCGTCCGCGTAGCCATCAGGCGCCGAGCCTATCTCCTACCTAACTCTGCCAAAGGGTACATCATCCAGACTCTTTGACCCAGCAGTTTCAGTGATCTCAATTTTTTTTTTTTTTAGCCACCGGCCGGACAAGGACTCTCATGTCATCCTCCAATTCGGGACTAAGTGATTGTAGTAGCCTTGATAGTGTTAGTGACTCTGAAGACCTAGAAATAATCCCCGTCAATCTGATAGATAACCCCAATATATATCCTAATAGCGACTTTCCTATTATCCCCACCGCCGCTGCATTTGTGTGATTCTTTCACCCCCTTTACCTTCTCAACTCCTGGCATCAGGAGTCATTTTGGCTCTCGAATTTTTGTCTTCATTTCTACCTTGACGCCTATGAACAAGACTATCAGGAAGAATTCCTCACTACCATTCTTGTGCGCCATAACGATACTAAGACTGTGTGTAAAAAGTGTTTTTTTGAGTGTTTTTTCTTGAGTGTTTCCAATTTACGGGAGTGTGGGAAACAGAGATTCTAAATGGGAAGGAGGTTTTTGGGGTTCCTCAGCTTAAGGAACACTACGCCGTATCCAAAGAAAGAGTCTATTGTAGAGCGTATTGATAAGTTGTCTAGTTGGGTTTGTGCTACATGTTTCCCAGAAGGGTGTGAGGAGTAAGGAAGGATGGGTACCGTAAGTCTGAACTGTGTGGTTACTGTGATAATACTGGCTTTAGCAAGGGCAAACAAACACCCCTAGAGGCCTATTTTGCAGAAGGTAGCCCAAGCAATCCAGCTAAAGGATTGTTGGGTCTGTGAGCGAGTCCTTAAGAAAGGACAAGATACAGACATGTTTGCGGTACCGGCTCGCATCACCATCTGGAACACTTTCTCCCTTTTCTCAATGCAGTTCTCTGCAAACCTGTTAGAGGTCCAACAAATTCAGGAACCCCCGAAGATCCAATGGAAACACCCAGGCCCTCGTTGGGTACATGCAAAAGAACAAGAAATAGCTTTGACCTGTCCAGCTTCCCAAATCTGCACATACCCTCTCTGCATTCGGAGCGTTAACCAACAGGGATTTAAGATGGGTTCCTTGGACCCTGCAAAATGTGCACAGATCGTAGATGTTTCCTTTAATTTACCAGGTAGCCCTATCCCCCTGCCCCCACATCTGAAGTTGTCCATTTGCAGACATGACCTCTGTTATGACAAAATGGGGAGGAGCCCAAAACCCTTTTTAATTACACCGGACTTTGCCAAAAACCAGCCCCCATTTATGTCACCACTACCCAAAAAATTATTCATAGTTTGCCAGCCTGCTCTTCCTCCTCATACCTGGCAGGAGGAGCCCTGGAAGACCTACACCGATGGACTGTATGCTCCCAACACCAGTCCATATCAAGCATGGTTAATCCTCATAACATCTGGGGAAAATTGCAGTGCTCTGCCCTATACGATCAGGCCATGGCCGCGAGCGACCCAGCTTCCCCCGTCAGTCTGCCACTTTTGCACATTCAGCCACCGGGTGTATTCTTTGTATGTAGCAAAAGCGCTTTTAAGGCTCTGCCCCCTAGCTGGCAAGGCCTCTGCACGTTGGCCTATGCTTTTCCAAATATTACTGTACGTAAAACCTTAAATGCTTCCGATATCCCCGACATGGGAAGCTTTGTTCACAGGATTAAACATAGGTCGATACATACACCAGTTGTCCTGAACCCATTGGTGGAACACCAATCCTGGGGATGGAGAGCAGTAAGGGCGATGATACCAGGGTGGGGAGTTCATGAAATGGAAAACGCAATTGTAAATATAAGTGCCGAGGTGGAGCAATCCTTTAATGATTCTATTGAAGCCCTCTCCAATATGCAGATAGAAATTAACTCTATGGCTCGAATGGTCTTGCAGAACCACAAGGCACTTGACATCCTGCTATCACAACAAGGAGGGACCTGTGCCGTGATTAAGGAAGAATGTTGTTTTTATGTTAATCAATCAGGTATTATATGTAATCAACTGAATGATATTAAAGATGCGGTACAGGTTTTCCACCAAAACCAAAAATGATGCTGCTAATTGGCTGGATTGGTTCCCCAATATTTCAGGGTGGGTAAAAACCTTGCTGCATCTTTTGATCATAGGACTTTTTATCTTATTAATTGTGCTTTTTGTTTTGCTATGCGCTGCCAAATGTATCCCTTCCCTTTTCACTACCGGTATTCGTATGATTACCAGACCCACGCCTCCCCTTCACCCTATGTCACTTTTGGGACCTCGGGCCATGGCTACAGCCCCAGCAACAGCCAATGACTGGGTCTGAACTGACTGGATACTGCCTTGTCCTTTGGGTCCATTGTTGTGGACCCAAAAAATGGGGGGATTGTGGAGGGAATTTTTCTGATCAGCCTTATTAATATTTGTAGGTTTGGGCCCAAAACAATGGATTCACTCACTCCTATAAAAAAAAAGAGAAGCAAAAATCATCTTCTGCTCTGACCCTGGCGCAGGCTAGAGCTGTTGATCCATTGACAAAAAGCAGAGACACCTTGGCACCAGGAAAACAACTGATCATTATCTTGTGGCCAGGAAAGATTTACATTTTAAGGGCTATTCAGAGGGAAACCCATAAACCCAGAGATGTAGCTAGTCTGCATTTTATAAGCAAACAACTGTGGCCTTTCACACCTCTGCTTTCCCAGACCACCAGGAATGATTCAGTTTTGTTATGATAACATGAGAACTTTGAGCCTGCAATATACTGATCATTTACATCCTAAGTGTCAATGATTGGTGTTTTCCTGATGTCAGAATTGAAAAGAACCATGTATGCACATCAATTGAATGTTTGATGCTGTACTTGATGTAATTGTCTGAGGTGTGAAGTCTTGGGGAACCCTTTGAAAGATCCTGTATAAAAGATCCCTGGTTTCTGACAGGCCTTGTTCGATTTTGGGGAAACCTTGAAAGGCTCACCTTTCAGTGGTTGCCCTATCTCAGGTCCGGAGGCCTCCGTGTTGTGTGTTGTGTGTTATGTGCTTGCTGTTCTGTTACTGTCTTGTCTGTCTGTCTTGTTAAGCTGTTGAATGCAATGTTTCTTCTTGGGTTAGGAGGAGTGCAGTCTAGTGGCTGACAGCTGCCCTCCTCCCTCTTTAGAATAAAAGAAACGCTATATAGTTTCACCTTTTTGTATAAGTGTGTTCCCTTGTCTTGGAGCCTAGCGGTTCCTTTTCCTTTCCTCCACCCCGGTGCCTTTGGTGAGTGGGCCATTTACCATAGCCTAAACAAACCTTGAAAGGGGGAAGGGTTGCCCCGGGAAAATTCTCCCGACACCTAGCAGTTCGAAAGCAAGAACTTGCAAGTAGATAAATAGGTACCACTTCAGTGGGAAAGTAACAGCATTCCATGTGAATCAGGGTTTAGTCATGCCGGCCATATGACCATAGAGAAGTCTTCAGACAGCACTGGCTCTTCGGACAGCGCTGGCTCTTCAGACAGCGCTGGCTCTTCGGACAGCGCTGGCTCTTCGGACAGCGCTGGCTCTTCAGACAGTGCTGGGTCTTCGGCTTGGAAACGGAGATGAGCACCGCCCCCTAGAGTCGGATTTGACTGGCTTTCGAACAAGGGAAACCTTTACCTTTACTTTTTTCCCTGTTGAGGTCTCTCCTCTCCCTCAATCCCTTCGTCGCCAGGCTCCGTCCATATAATCTTCAGGAATTTCCCAGCTCACCATTGGTATCCCTGATGTGGTGATCTTCTGCATGCCGAACAGATGTCGTGCCTTTGAGCTGAGGCCTGGTCACCCAAGAAAAACCTCCTCCTTGCCTGTGTCCTTTGCCTGCTTGACAATCCCAAGCTTCAAGTGGCAGGCCATGAAATGTCGTGACTTTGAAATATGGGTAACAATGCACTATGCAACAATTTCTGCCATTCCTAAGGGCGTGGTGGTGGAAAGTGGTGTCAAGCTGCAGCTGACTTGTGGCAACTCTGTGAAGGGCTTTCAAGGCAAGAGACATTGGCCCAATCTGCATCTAGCATTTGCACCGCTGTTTTACCAAACCCACGCTGGAACAGAAATTCCCCTCTACATTGCAAGCCACTTTCACTTTGTGAGGCTTGTGAGACACTCCAAAGGGATCTGTTGAGGATGGGCGTCAACATGGCAAATGGGTTTAAATGTGACCAGGTGCAAGGTGATGCACATTGGAGCCAAAAATCCTAACTATAAATACACGTTGATGGGGTCCAAACTCGCAGAGACTGACCAAGAGAGAGATCTTGGAGTCATAGTAGATAACTCAATGAAAATATCGAGACAGTGTGCAACTGCAATAAAAAAGGCCAATGCTATGCTGGGGATTATTAGGAAGGGAACTGAAAACAGATCAGCCAATATCATAATGCCCCAATATAAATCAATGGTGCGATCACATTTGGAATACTGTGCACAGTTCTGGTCACCACACCTTAAAAAGCATATTATAGCATTGGAAAAAGTGCAGAAAAGGGCAACTAGTATGATAAAAGGGTTGGAACACTTTCCCTATGAAGAAAGGTTAAAGTGCTTGGGGCTCTCTAACTTGGAGAAATGACAGCTGAGGGGTGACGTGATCGAGGTTTATAAGATTATGCATGGGATAGAGCAGGTTGAGAAAGAAGTACTTTTCTCCCTTTCTCACAATACAAGAACTCGTGGGCACAGGTTAGAACGGATAAAAGGAAGTCCTTCTTCACCCAAAGAATGATTAACACTTGGAATTCACTGCCACAGGAGGTGGCGGCGGCCATAAGCAATGGATGGCTTATTTATTTATTTATTTATTTATTTATTTATTTGGATTTATATCCCGCCCTCCCTGGAGGCTCAGGGTGGCTAACAGCAAGGCACGCATGCCAACTTTAAAACAGATTCAACAATATAAAACCAAAAAACATATAAGAACATAAGAGAAGCCAATGTTGAATCAGGCCAATGGCCCATCTAGTCCAACACTCTGTCACACGGCGGCCAAAAATATCACGTGCCATCATGAGGTCCAGCAGTGGGGCCAGGACACTAGAAGCCCTCCCACTGCTGCCCCCTCCAGCACCAAGAATAGAGTGCATCACCTGCCCCAAACTGAGAGTTCCTATCTGCACCTTGTGGCTAATAGCCACTGATGGACTTCTGCTCCATATATTTATCTAATTCCCTCTTGAAACTGTCCATGCTTGTAGCTGCCACCACCTCCTGTGGCAGTGAATTCCATGTCTTAATCACTCTTTGGGTGAAGAAGTATTTCCTTTTATCTGTTCTAACCCGACTGCTCAGCAATTTCATAGAGTGCCCACGAGTTCTTGTATTGTGAGAAAGGGAGAAAAGTACTTCTTTCTCAACCTGCTCAATCCCATTCATAATCTTATAAACCTCGATCATGTCACCCCTCAGCTGTTGTTTCTCCAAGCTAAAGAGCCCCAAACGTTTTAACCTTTCTTCATAGGGAAGGTGTTCCAATCCTTTTATCATTCTAGTTGCCCTTCTCTGCACTTTTTCCAATGCTATAATATCCTTTTTGAGATGTGGTGACCAGAACAATACAACATCCAAACATTATAGCACAAGCAGTAAAACAAGATGGGGCAGAGGGAATTAGATAAACATATGGAACAGATGTATATCAGTTGCTATTAGCCACAAGGTATAGATAGGGACTCTGGGGCAAGTGATGCTCTGTATTCCTGGTGCTTGGGGGGCCAACAGTGGGAGGACTTCTAGTGTTCTGGCCCCACTGGTGGACCTCCTGATGGCACCTGCTATTTTTGGCCACTGTGTGACAGAGTGTTGGACTGGATGGACCATTGGCCTGATCCAGCATTGGCTTCTCTTATGTTCTAATGATTGTCAGATTTTAGGGCAGGGTCCGGACTGCATGCCGCTTTCACTTCGTTTGATCTCTCAGTTTTATGGTAGCCGTCTGCATGTATTTATGGCTGTTTTATGGCTGTTTGGGGTGACTCTGAGTCTGCAGTCAGAAGGTCATTTGAATATGGTTTTGAGCCTCATCTTTTCCTGTTCCAGGGTGGGTTTGGTAAAACAGCGGAGGAAATGTGAGATGCAGTTTGGGCTATTCAGAGCTGGTTTGCACTTGCCTGTTTCTGGTCCTTTCTGCATTTGCCTGCCACTCTAGATTTTCTCCATTCTCAAGATGAGACAATCTAAGGGTGATTCTGCACCTAACATTCGCTCCACATTTTCCCAACTGGGAGGAAAAAGTGCAGCTCAAAACCACATTCAGATACCTGGGGCAATGCTATACTGACTGCAAAGTCACCCCTGAATGGCCATAAAATGGCCATAAATCTATGTAGAAGTTTTTTTGTTTTGTTTTTTAGTTAACCCCATTTGATTGGGGAATTTTATTTTTTCAGAAAGAAAGACTACAAGAAACATATAACAACAACACAAGAACAACACGTAACACATACCAAACATAACTAAGATAGTGGAGCTCATACATAGGCTGATTTCCCACTACAGCTGCCTCGGTGTTGCGCCGCCGTTTGCCCCAATACTACTGGTCAATTTCACACCCAAAGCCACGGGGCTGCATTTTGACCCGCGGCTTTGCCCGATTTCCCGCGCAGTTTTGTGATCCTGTTTTTTGAGGATCACGAAACTGCGGGGGAAATTGGGCGAAGCTGCGGGTCAAATGCAGCCCCGCAGCTTCGGGTGTGAAATTGACCAGTAGTATCGGGGCAAATGGCGGCACAACACCAAGGCAGCTGTAGTGGGAAATCAGGCTTAGTTTCCACTTAACAATTCAAATATGGTTGAATCTTAACATGTTTTACACACCTATATTTATTTTACCATCGATAGCTTTCATATTCAGATCATTTTGAAAATTGTTGTATATTTCGTTCAGTCCATCTGTAAAAACGCACCCAAGTTTCTTTAAACAGTTCATTATTTTTTTCCTTGCAGTTGCAAAGTTAATTTGTCCATTTCTGCTGCTTCAAACAGTTTTTTTAAATTTCTTCTTTCGTTGGTATTTCTTCTCCTTTCCAGTATTTAAGCTGCTGTCACAATATGTACAATCAAGTATATCTGTTGTTTTGAAAAGTTCTGTGGCATAACATTTAACAAGAACAATTCTGGTTTAAATAAAATATTTGTTTCTAGTATTTTCTGTAATATTTCATGTAACCAAACCCAATATGCTTTAGTTACCTTACATGACCACCACATATGAAATCTATGCAGAAGGTTCAATCAAATCTGATGATCAAAGGACTTGAAAGTGGCATGTTGTGTGGAAGTCTCTAATGAGACTGGGCTACCCAGGGCTACCTTAACTTCATATTCCACATATACCCAGTGGCAGATTAACCATTAAGCAGACTAAGCACGTGCTTAGGGCACCAGGGCCAAAGGGGGCACCACAAAGTTGGGAAAAGGGTGAAAAAGAAAAAAAAATGATAAAACTAGTGCAAATTGATCATGGTGCACCCTAGGGTTACCTTCTATTTTTTTGTTGGCGAGGTGCAGTGTCATAGGCTATGTTTAAAAGTAACACATGGAACTTTACAACGCAATTACAGAAGACAAACTAGAGAGGGCCTTTCCAAATGTTGAAATTGCCTTAAGACTATTTTTAACATTAATGGTCACCAACTGCACAAGAGAGAGGTCTTTCTCACAACTGAAATGTGTTAAAAAAATGTAAAAAACCCAAATAGATCCGTTATGCTTCAAGAAAGACTCAACTCACTGTGTATATTAACAACTGAAGCAGACATTCTGAGAAGTATTCATTTCGAGGAGGTTATCAGTGATTTTGCGAAAATGAAATGTAGAGAAAATGCCTTTCAGGTCATGAATATTGGAACCTTGATACATTTAACTTGTGAAATATTAAAATAGAAGTTGGATTGCATTTTCGTAGAACTTGATGTAGACAAAGCTTGGCTTAGTTTGTACAGTATACTGTGTTATCATATGAATAAATTTTTGTATTGCTGCAGCCTGAAATGTATACCTGGTCAGACAGGTCAACAACTAACATGGACTGGGTCAGTGTGGAAAGGAGGGGGGCACCAAGATTGGTCAGTACTTAGGGCACCAGGAAGCCTTAATCCGACCCTGCGTATACCTCCTACGCAGCAGAACCAGGAGAGCAATGAGGCTTAGTGCTGTCATTTCTTTTCTTTCTGTTTTATCCTTTCCTCTTTTTGGGGGGGGGGGTTCTGGCCTCTTTGGAACAAAAAAAGGGACCAGAAACCTGTCTGAATAGGCTGAGTTTTAGAAAATCACACTGACCTTGCTGGCCTCAGATTAGATTCAGTGGTGTCCTTTCTAATCTGTAGTCTACATTCTGGGCTTTCATTATAATGAATTTAAACAATTTCCAATTATTCATAAGGGATCTGACTCTCTGTGCTCCCGTTTAGCTTCTTTTTCACTGATCCAGTATTTAAGTTACTTTCTGTTCTGAAATCAAATGTGGTCGTGTTGGACTTTTGGGGGCAATTTTTCTGTTCAGTGTCGTGATGGGAGGTTAACTCGTTGTTGGATTTCTCTCTCTCTCTCCCACTAAATTATTTAGCATGAAAATGACACAAAGAGCCAGCGAAGTGGGGTAACTCCCCATCTGCAGGAACTGGTGGTTTTTTGAGCAATTTCTGTCCACAGAGGCTGGTTTCCTAACTTCCTAAAAATAATGTCCTCTTTCTGCATGGTGAGGAGGGGGGAAAAAATCTCGATGTGAAAATTAAACTGTGACCCGTCTTGTTCGGAACACGCTCGGGATTCTTGCAATTGTGTGGAAGGACAGTGAGATGCCAATGGACCAAGATGGGTAGCCATATTTTGAAAAGAGCAAGAGTCCAGTAGCAATTTAAAGACTAACAACATGAGTCATTTTTCACTTCTTTGAAGCTCATACCTTGCCACAGATTTTGTTAGTCTTTAATGTGTTGCTAGGAGCTGCAGTGGCTCAAGTGGTTAAGATGCTGAACTGCAGGCTGTGGAAGGTCAGTAGTTCAGCAGTTTGAGACCCAGGTGCCGCATGACGGAGTGAGCTCCCATCTCTAGTTCCAGCTACTGTCAACCTAGCAGTTCGAAAGCAAGAAATTGCAAGTAGATAAATAGGTACCACTTCAGTGGGAAGGTAACAGCGTTCAGTGTTGGTAAGGGTGAAGTGATGCACATTGGGACAAAAAAAAATCTCAACATTAAGTGTAGGCTACTTGCTGTGAGCTGCGGTGGCTCAAGTGGTTAAGACGCTGAACTGCAGGCTGCAGAAGGTCAGTAGTTCAGCAGTTCGAGACCTGAGAGTGCCGCATGATGGAGTGAGCTCCCGTCTCTAGTTCCAGCTCCTGCCAACCTAGCAGTTTGAAGGCAAGAAATTGCAAGTAGATAAATAGGTACCGCTTTGGTGGAAGGTAACAGCATTCCGTGTGCCTTGGTGTTTAGTCATGCCGGCCACATGACCACAGAAACGTCTTCGGACAGTGCTGGCTCTTCGGCTTTGAAATGGAGATGAGCACCACAACCCTAGAGTCGGATTCGACTGGCTTTTGAGCAAGGGAACCTTTGCCTTTATTTTTTAATGTGTTACTGGACTCTTGTTCTTTTCTAGTTCTCTTGTTGTTGTTCAATTGCACGGTCGAGTCTGACACTTTGCGACCCCATGGACCACATCACGCCAGGCCCTCCTGTCTTCCACCGTCCTCTGGAGTTTGCTTAATTTCATGTTCGTTGCATCGATCACACTGTCTAACCATCTCATCCTTTGCCATCCCCTTCTTCTGTGACCTTCAGTCTTTCCCAGCATCAGGGTCTTCTCCAGCGAGGGCTCCCTTCTCATTTGGTGGCCAAAGTATTTGAGCTTCAGCTTCAGGATCTGGCCTTTCAGGGAACAGTCAAGGTTGATTTCTTTTAGGACTGATTGATTTGATCTCCTTGCAGTCCAGGGGACTCTCAAGAGTCTTCTCCAGCACCATAATTTGAAAGCATCTGTTCTTCGGCGCTCGGCCTCCCTTATGGTCCAACCCTCGCAGCCATACATTACTACTGGGAATACCATTGCTTTGACCTTCTCGTGCTACGGACAGCCAGACATGGCTACCCATCTTGAGATGCTGCTATGCAGAAGGTCCCTTCTGCAGAGAGGCTATGTTCATGTGCTACTGGGGAAAACGTCCCTCTTTCTCAAATTTGAGAGACTTGGGTATTATCCCATCCCTTGGTGGGAGAAAAAATGGAGAGACTTGTGGCTGGGGGTGAACTTGGAGGTCACTTTGGTTGTTGTGAATTTATTTTATATGTTATAGCGAGTAGAAAATGATTTTAGGATGACTTTTTCGTCTGGGTTATGTGGATTCTAATGTGGCAGTAGTCAAAACCTATCGGTTAAATGAGTTGCGTCATTTAAGAACGTAAGAACATAAGAGAAGCCAATGTTGAATCAGGCCAATGGCCCATCCAGTCCAACACTCTGTCACACAGTGGCCAAAAATACTGGGTGCCATCAGGAGGTCCAGCAGTGGGGCCAGGATACTAGGAGCCCTCCCACTGCTGCCCCCTCCAGCACCAAGAATAGAGAGCATCACCTGCCCCAGACTGAGAGTTCCCATCTATACCCTGTGGCTAAGAGCCACTGATGGACTTCTGCTCCATATGCTTATCCAATCCCCTCTTGAAACTGTCCATGCTTGCAGCTGCCACCACCTCCACTACCTTCAGGTAGGTAAGATGCCCCTATGCTTAACAATAACTCATTTATTACCAGCAACTTTCCAAGAGGTACAAGTAGGATCGCCATCTCCAAGTTGGGAAATCCCTGGAGTTTTGGGTGTAGATCTTGGGGAAGGTGGTGTTTTAGGAGGGAAGAGATTTCAGTGGGGAATAAGACCAGACAGTCCACCCTCTAAAGCAGCCAAATTCTGTAGGGAAACTAGGCTTGCCAGCCTCCAGCTGGGGCCTGGAGATCTCCCGCCTTTACAACTGATCTCCAGCTGACAGAGATCAGCTCCCCTGGAGAAAACAGCTGCTTTGAAGGGGGGGGGACTTTATGGCATCATACCATGCTGAGGCCCCTCCCCTCCCCAAACCCCACCCTCTCCTGGATCTACCCCCAAAGTCTCCAGGTATTTTCTGACCCAGACCTGTCAGCCCTAAGGGAAACTGGTCCCTCTTGTCTGGTGACCAGTTTTAATTCTAGGAAATCCCCAGACCCCACCTGGTGTTTGGCAACCCTCGGTCCAGGCCAAAATGTATACGGGTGTGATCGTCAAAAAAAGCTTTCCTGATCAATTTGGCATTTAGCTCCTCCTGCGTCCTCTAGATGTCGGGGGAAACAAACAACAACTCTATTCCCAAAAAACATCGTGTTCTGCCAAAAAAAAAAAAAGCTGTAAAGTTTTCATAAAGCACATAACTGAGAAAGTCATTAAAGCACAACACTTACTGCTTGAAATGCTTTATTCAAATGTTTTTTTTGGCACTGGATGTTTCACACATACAGACATATGCTTGCAGATGAAGCAATTGTTGGAGAGAGTGGAAAATTAAGATGGATTGCAACCTGAGCCTCTTTGCCACGCCCTGTTAGCTGCTGCGAAAAGCTAAAGGACGGGTGTATATCGTCCTAATTTACTCTGCCACAGCTGGGCTAGAGCTGGCTTATATTAGCAAACTAACCACACCAGTTTCTTTTAAAGCTCAGAAAGAATGCTTCATCACCTCACAATGGGTGTTTGAAGAACAGCTGTAGCTGCACAGTAATGATCCTTGCAAGTAACCTACTTGAAAAAACAAACCCACCCGTCCTCAAAATGCCCATTTTCTAGCATTGTTCACAGGGTTGCCAACTTCCAGGTGGAACCTGGAGATCTCCTGAAATCACAACTGATCTCTAGCCTACAGAGGTCAGTAGCCATTAATAAAATGTCCACTTTGGAGGGGGGTGGACACTAGGGCTTTATACCTTGATGAGGTCCCTCTTCTCCCCAAAGCCTGTAACCCAGGAGGAGGAGGAGGAGGAGGAGGAGGAGGAGATTGGATCTTGGCAAGTTCTTCATGCTTGCATGGTAGCCATTGAAGAATGCTACATGAGCTGCTGGGAGGCTGCGGGGTGGGGCTTGCCACCACCTGGGCTTGTTACTGCCAGAACGCCATTCCCGCACATTCCAGCTCGAAATGACCCCTGGTTACAAGGGGTTTTGTTAAGTTGCTCAGTAAAATCTTTCCCTTTTTAGTCAGGTCCCTATCAGCTTTTTTCACTCACACTCTTATAATACACTGACTATATTAGATTTTGCCTAATATGCCCCCTTAAGTATATGTTCTTCCTCCTTTAGAATCTTAATGCCTTTCACAGCATTTCCATATGATTCTAATTAGAAGACTGATTCTCAGACTCTGTGTAGATTAACTGCCCCTCCTGGCCTCCCTCTCCCCATCGACTTGGAGTCTGCACCCCATGCCCGGTAGCAAACTCAAGGTGTCCATCCTCCAGCAGAGTCCAATTGGGGTTCAACTGCAGCAAGTGCCCCTGTAGAACACAAGGGATTAAGTGATGTGGTTCATTCCTCCTTTCAGCAGGGGTGGTCAATGCAAGTCCACACGGCCAACAGTCAGAGGAGATGGGGGGGACCTGAAGGCAGAGATTCAACCCACCCAGGGATTCTTTCTTCAACAGGAGCAGTAAAGGTAAGCCCTGCAGGTGGTGCCATTTAGCCCACACCAGAAAGTGCTTCCAGAGTGGGACACCAACTTGGCATGGGAGACAGGGAACTCCCAAGTCTGAGACCGCAGAAACCCAAAGCAAAGGGGGGGGCCTTTAGAAGGAGATGCAACACAAGGCCCACAAGCAATGCCAAAGGCAGTTAGCAACCCATCAGGAAGTGGTTTGAGACTTGGTTGCCAAGCGGCAAAGGGACAGACAGAGAGAGTACTGTCAGGTCAGAGACTTCAGCAACCCAGGCAGGAAGACAGTTGGGGTGCAGAAAGTGAAAACCCACAGCCGGTGCCCAAGGGACTTTGACACCCCCACCCCACAGGAAATGGTTTGAGACTTGGTCGCCCAGTGGCTGGGGGTGGGGGCGGGGAGGAAAAACTCTCAGGTCAGAGACATCAGCAACCCTGGCATAAAAGTTTGCAGGGTGCAGAAAAGAAACTCCCACAGCCAGTGCCCATGGGACTTGCCACCCCCACCCCCAAATGTGTTCTCTAAGTTGGTTGCCAACTGGCCAGGGAAGAGAGAGACAGAGAGAACTCCCTGGTCAGAGACTTTCGCAACGTAGGCAGAAAGGGGTGGATGGTGCAGAAAGGGAACTCCCACTGCTAGTGGCAATTGGACTTCACCCACCCACCACTGAAAAAAGTGGTTTCAGCATGGGTTGCCAACTGGCAAGAGGAGAGAAGGGATTCCCAACTTGGACCCTGAAGCAACTGATACAGAAAGAGAGAAGGGTGCAGAAAGGGTAGACCCACAGTCAGCGCTAAGGGCAGTCAGCAATTTCCCCCAGGAGAAATGGTATGATAGTTGGTTGCCAACTGGCCAGGAGAGAGAGGCTGTCCTTTTGGGATGAGCAGCAAAGTCAAGCCCCACAGCCAGCAGGCAGACGAAAGAGCTGCTTGCAGATCCCACAGAAGTGGTGGGGTAACTCTGCTGTCTGGCTTGCCAAGGAAGCATAAAACCCAACCCCCTAAGTAAGTCAAAACAAAAATGTGTTGTGAAAGAAGAACAATTCAACCCCAGTTTCCCACCCCTCGAATGGAAGAGAGAAAAGGGAGGCGACCAAGCATTGCAATGGAGAAACTCAGAAAGGGTGGTGGGGGGGGACAGGGAGAAAAGGGAAGGGAGGATGTTTTTTGTCTGGCGGTTTGTATCATTGCCAGAAGATCCAGCAGGTTTTTCCACCCACTCAACCCAGCCAGTGACCCCAGTAAATTCCCACCCCCCCACCCCAGGCCCACCACAAGATATTTCCATGTGCAAAAGGAGCACTACACTCCAAGAGAGTATGACACAAAACAAAAGACACTCACATACCACCAGGGAATATATATATATACACACCCCTCCCATTCCAAGGGAGAAGGATGGACATCTCTGACTGAAAATCGAAGATGCCGGTCAGCCTCACATGCCCGATATTGGTCCCTCGACGGCTGAAAAATCCCCGCCCATACTCACTTTTCTGCACGAAACTGCAAGGGTGGGGTTTCTTTAGCAAAACTGGCTGAAAGCTTCCCAGCTGGGCACACAAAGACTGAACACTCGGGCTTCCGGACACATCCCTTTGAGCAAATCCATCCGAAACCAAAAAAAGGCAAAATTTGCCCGGTTTTGGCTCACTGTTTGGGTCTGTGCCCATCCCTATTGAAGAATATGCATAAAAAAATCCCCTGCACCAAGCCATAAGACCAATAGAAGTGGTCCACCTAGTCCAGCACCCTGTCTCACACAGTGGCCAGCCAGCTCCTCTGGAGGGCCAACAATAGGGCATTGAGTCTGAGATCTTTCCCTGATAATGCCTGCTGGATCTGGGATTCAGAATACTGCTTCTGAATGTGGAGGTTCCCCTCTTTTACCATTGCTAGGAGCCACTTATAGACCTATCCTCCCTGAATCTATCTAATCTCCTATTAAAACTATTTATCCCTGTGGTGATCACTACATCCTCTACCAGGATGCAGCAAATTCCACATTTTAATCATTTGCTGTGTAAAGAAGTATTTCAATTCAATTCAATCTATTTCGGGTCTATACGACCGAAGTCTTGACCGGGAAAAGGGGAAGAAAGAAGTATTTCCTTGAATATCTCCTGAATCTACTGGGCCTCTACTCAACGGGTCAGGACTCCATATTAGAGTCGGTATCTGCAAGGCTTAATGTTAATGATAACAGCACTTCAGGAAGGCCATGGTGGTATTTTATTAGTGTTTTAACTGTATTAATTGTCTATATTGTATTTTGTTAAATTTGATGTAACCCACCCTGAGCCTGCTATGCGGGGGAGGGGGGGCTAAAAGTCAAATAAATAAATAATATCCCATTGATGTCCGTCCCCTCCCCAAATCATGTACTCCTCAGGCTTCACTCCCCAAATCTCCAGTTATTTATTATTTTTAAGTATAAGGATAATGGGTGCCCCACAAGAAAAAAGAAATGCCCCACAAAACGAAACATCCTGGCTATAGCTATGTCAAGGGGGCTTTTCTATGCATGAAATAGTGGATCACTGCACAAAATGTTTTGTCAATTTACTTGGAGAAATTATTAGGAACTGTGGTCTGCTCTGCTCTGTATATTTTGCTATCAGCTGGATCCTGTTGTGTAATTTTGCATCATTTAGTACGCATGTTAACATTTATGTTTTGCTTCCGTTCTGTTTTTAGACTTCTGGTTGGCTCTGCAACCCCAATTCCCATCCTTTTGATTGTATTGACTCACTCTGTGTAATCCAAGTGACAAAGGAGGACTATAAATAATGTAATTTTTTAAAAATAATAATAATAATAAATCCCACCGTGCGACCCCCTGAATCCCAGATTCAAGTCGAGTAAGAACATAAAAACATCAGAAGAGCCCTGCTGGATCAGACCAGTGAGGGTCCACCTAGTCCAGCATTCTGTCTCACACAGTAGCCTCAACCAGTTCCTCTGGAGGGCCAACAACAGGGCAGAGAGGCCGAGGCCTTCCCCTCATAAGAACCTAAGAAGAGCCCTGCTGGAGCAGACCAGTGAGGGTCCATCTAGTCCAGCATTCTGTCTCACACAGTGGCCTCAACCAGTTCCTCTGGAGGGCCAACAACAGGGCAGAGAGGCCGAGGCCTTCCCCTCATAAGAACCTAAGAAGAGCCCTGCTGGAGCAGACCAGTGAGGGTCCACCTAGTCCAGCATTCTGTCTCACACAGTAGCCTCAACCAGTTCCTCTGGAGGGCCAACAACAGGGCAGAGAGGCCGAGGCCTTCCCCTCATAAGAACCTAAGAAGAGCCCTGCTGGATCAGGCCAGTGAGGGTCCATCTAGTCCAGCATCCTGCCTCATATGGTGGCCTCAACCAGTTCCTCTGGAGGGCCAACAACAGGGCTGAGAGGCCAAGGCCTTCCCCTCATAAGAACATCAGAAGAGCCCTGCTGGATCAGACCAGTGAGGGTCCATCTAGTCCAGCATTCTGTCTCACACAGTGGCCAACCAGTTCCTCTGGACGGCCAACAACAGGGAACAAAGGCTGAGAAATTCCTCTAATGTTGCCTCTGGGGTCTGGGATTCAGAGGTTTAGTGCCTCTGAATGTGGAGGTTCCCCTCAGTCACCACTGCTAGTAGCCACTGGCAGACCTATCCTTCACAAATCTGTCTAAACCCCTTTTAAAGCTATTTATTCCTGTGGCCATCACCACATCCTCTGGCAGTGAATTTCACATTTTAATCACTCACTGGGTGAAGTAGTATTTCTGTTTGTCCCTCCCAAATCTGCAACCCATAAGCTTCAATGGATGCCCTCCAGTTCTAGTATTTTGGGAAAGGGAGAAAAAAATATCTTTGTCAACTCTGTCCACCCCATGCATAATTTCATAATCTTCTCTTAGTCATCTCTTTTCTAAACTAAAAAGTCCCCAGACTCTTCAGCCTTTCCTCATGGGGAAGGTGCTCCAACCCCAAAATCATTTTGATCAGCTTCCTCTGTACTTTTACCTGCTCTGTTTTTTGAGATATGGTGACCAGAACTGTACACAGCATTCCAAAAGGACACTATAGTTCTGTACAATACTATGGGTAAGACCCAGGGAGGGGAAAACAAACTTGACACCCAAAACTGAACCCAAGGGTAAGAAAAAAGTCTGATAAAGGGCCAATATTAAAAACCTAGTGGAAACTTATAATATACAAAAATACATGTATTTATTAGAAAGACATTTATAAACAAGCTAGGAATAAGGCCCGTTGTGGAAATAAATACAACGGGCTCTGGAAAGAGGCTCTGGGAGAGTGCCCCGGCTTTGGGCGCTCACTGACAATTTGCTGTGGCAATCTCAGCAGGGTATAATGACAGAGGCCACCATTTTCTCCAGAGGAACTGATCTTTGCTACCTGAAGAGCAGTAGTAATTTTGAGTGATCTCCAGCCCTCACCCTGAGATTGGTAACAGTGGTTCCCCAGGAGGGAGTGGCTGGTTTGGAGGGTGGAGTCTATGGCATTGTACCTATCTGAGGTCCCACCCCTCCTCAACACTCATCCTCTCCAGATTCAACCCCTCAAATCTCCAGGAATTTCCCAACCTGGAGTTGACAACCCTATCTCCCTCCCAGCCAACCATCAACCTACCTTTAGTTTTCCATCTCCTCCCCCCTCCCTCCTAGAGAGCAGTTGTAATTTTGAGTGATCTCCAGCCCCCACCTGGAGATTGGCAACAATGGTTCCCCATCAGGGAATGGCTGGATTGGAGAGTGGAGTCTATAGCATCGTACCTGTCTGAAGTGCCACCCCTCCTCAAACCTCACCCTCTCCAGGCTCTATCTCTCAGATCTTCAGGAATTGCCCACCTGGAGTTGGCAACCTGATCAGGACTGGGCCTAATGAGTTTTCTCCCAAAGGCCAACATAGGTGTGGAAAGGGCCTTTTACTGACAGAAGAGAAAGTACAGGTGCCAACTCTCATTAGGGAAATACCTGGAGATTTGGGGAGGGTGGATCCTGTGGAGGGCAGCATTTGGGGTGCGTGTGGAAGGACTCAGCAGGTATAATGCCATAGAGTCTACCCTCCAAAGCAACCATTTTCTCCTGGGGAACTGATCTCTGTCATCTGGAGGTCAATTGTAACAGTGGGAGATCTCCAGTTCCCACCTGAAGATTGGCAACCCAAGGGGAAAGTCAGCCGCACATGGGGGAGTTGAAGAAAATGGTTTGATGGTCACTGGCCCACCTTGTTAGCCAGCCAGCCATGCTGAAGCTAAGCAGGGGAGAGAGCCTTTTTCCATTTATTCTGACAGGAAAGTGGCCGTTGGGGAGGGGGTTATGCTGAAAGTCCTTTGTTTTTTTACTCACAGAACCAAACTTGGTTGCCTACCAACAGCCACTGAGGGGACAGTCCCTCACAGGAGTCAAGAGAACTGTCTTCCTCAGGAGAGAGAGCTGTCTGCCAGGGGGAGTGGGTGGGGAAGAGGAGCAGACCCAGCACCCGGCCAATGGCACGCGAGTACTCTTGAGTGGCGGCTGATGGGTCAATGGCTGAGGGAGGGCATTTTACAGCCAATGGGAGTGCATGGAATCTTATGAACCCAAGTGACAGTTATATATAAGGAGAGATAAGGGCCCAATGAAAGCCTCATTAAAAAGTTCGAGTGGCCTGAACACGAGGACCAATACACATGACCTGACGCGTTTCCACTCTATTGGGGGCCTTCTTGGCTGAGTTCAGACTGGCAGTTTGCAGCGGGAGCCAGTCATGGCAAAAAAGCCCCAGAATAAACTGTCCCAGATTTTCCCGGTCACACAGGACTAACCGATGCAGGAGCATACTGGGAGGAGGCACACGGGATTGTTCAGACTGCTGGCCCAGACATGCGGCTATAAACAGTTTTGCTCTGGTAAATCGGCTAGATGCCTATGTTTGTATGGGCATGTGGGCGCGTGAGCGCTCATGCGCTCATGTGCCCATACACACATAGGCATCCAGCTGATTTGGGAAGAATCCTGTTGCGCATTGGGCAGTAGAGCGGAGCACAGCCAGTCATATGCTCCAATCATATGCGCTGAGAGCAACACAGGTTGCTCCCGGCTTTTTGGCTGAGCGTTCACACTTCTGGGAAGCAGACTGATGCGGGATAAAGGCACTCTCCAGGATTTGCTACCGTACAGGTGGGGACCACCAGGCCTATGTGAACACCCCTTTTAATCCGCTTGGGAAACAAGGCTGAAAAGTGCCCATAGCGGGGCAAATTGCCAGTCTGAACTCAGCCCTTGAGAGGTCAAACAGTTTAAGGTACACGTAACAATAATACAAATTATAATAAGATAACCAATAAGGTAATACTGGACCAAGAAAAGGAAGGTTAAGCAGCAGGATCGATAGACACAAGACAAAGATGTTTGTAGGGCCTCCAAAGATAACTGTAAAATCCTGTAAAAGCAAGAAAGGGATACAGCCTTCGAACAGAGCTCATCGACTAAAGCCAGATTGTTAGACTGGCACTACAGGCAAGAGTTAACAGCTGTATACACAGATTGCTGGAGTGTTAGGACCAAGATGGTCCTCAGATGGTCAATACGTGGTTTCTTTAGCGAAAAGGAGGATGAGGAAACTGCTTTTTTTTTCCAGATAAGGAACATGTGGGAAAGTTTAAGCAGCCTTGCCCTTCCACTCAAATTTAAAACCTCTTTGCCTGTCTTTTCAATAATTAGAAAAACAACAACGAAATGAAACCAAACCAGAAGCTCTTCATGATTCCCTAGTTTCCCCCCCCCCCAAAAAAGTAGTTTCATAGTTGTAGAACAGCATCACCTAGTGGCAGTCAGCAAGAGCCACTAATTTGATGGAACGGATTTACTGTGAGACTCTGCCTAAGCAATCACTTTGGGAATCGCAACAGCATGTGGTTCCGATGTGGTTCTTCCTATTCCTCCCTTTTCTTCCTTGTGACCCCCACGTCCCATTCCCAGCCCTGCTGCACAGATAGCACTGTAGCCGCCAAAAGGGGTTTTATATTGCCACCTGGACTGGTTAATTTATTGGTGTTTTGTGACAATTCTATGCTGCCTGTATTTTTAACTGCTTTTAAGGTTGTAAACTGCCCAGAGCCTGCTTGCAGGGTGGGCGATTAATAAATTTAATAGGTGGTAGTGGTGGTGGTCGATGCTCCCTCTAAGCTGCGGAGTGTTGTGAGCAAAAATTCTACTTTGTGAGTTCCTGGCATTAAAGTTGTGAGCCTGCGATTGGGCTACTGTGGCTGTGGTCACATGGGCCAGATAACGCGGGGAGGGGTGTGGCTGTTTGCCCTGGAGCAAAATAAAGCACGGTAGCCTGATCACACAGACCCCCAAGTCTCTGCGCTTAGGCTGTTAGCTGCCGATCACATGGCAATGCTGAAGCATGGCAAAGAAGTGGCGTGGTGTGATCACACAAGCGGCGATTGCAAGCCACCACTTCCAGATCAGACGGGCAATTGGGTTTTTTCCAATGGAGTCCCCACATGTGCATGATTGAGGAATGAAAGATCGCTTCATGGCAAGTTGGTGCAACAGGTCACATTTGTGCACATGCACAGTTCAGTGTTTGTGCGCATCCTATGGAGACTTACAAAAAAATATCCGGTTTACGATGGGACATGGATAGGCACTGGATGCCACAGGATATAGTGCTCCCGCGATCAGATGCCCTGTGTTTTCCAGATACTAGTGCACTTTCCACAGTACATGTGATCGCACCCCGAAAATCCGCCTGACATTCATGCCTTCCGCACTGCAAATTCTCTGTGTGACCAGGGCCTGTATAAATTAGTTTGCCCTGGAGCCACCCTTTCTGAGTGAAGACAAAAACCTGTGAGCCGGGAGCTAAAAAACTGTGAGCTAGCTCACACTAACTCAACTTAGAGGGAACACTGGTGGTGGTGATGATGTTGTTGTTGTTGTAAGGAAATTGTAGCCTTGTTCAGCACAGTCATTACTCTGAGGCAATTGGCCCAGGTGTTAGGAGATGTATTTTAAAAATGCTTTAATTTGTTGTTTGTTGACCTGCACACACACCTGAATGGTGCTCGCAAGTGTCTTTAGTCTGGGAGAATTGTGTGCTTTGTTTGATGTGACCACCTGCACTAGGAAGTTGCCCTATTGCCTGCACTTTCATGCTAATGAAGTCATACACACACCTATGCACATACATTTACCCATCATGTACTTGGGAGAAGGAGAAGCATCTCCATTATGGTCTGTCAGAAGGATGATATAAATAACGGCCTGTCTACCATCGAGGAATTTGGATTCCACACGTAACCCACAGGATGCTTGGTTTTTGCAAGTGTTAAGACTGTTTCCTGTTGATGACTTGGACCAAGCTAGAATCATCTGCAGTTCTAAGGTTTCCATGACAACCCATCTTCACACCTTGGACCAAATGCTCCCTTTAGTGAAAGGTGTAGATTTCCAATATTGCCCCCACCCTTAGTAGGAGGATACCCCACATCGTATAGCCAATGATATAGGAATGGAACGGACTAGGAGATTACCCTAATGCCAGCCCCCAAAACTAGATGATAAAACCGAGGTTCAACCTTTGTTCTATAGGTAGAGGAATAATAATAATAGTAACAGCAGCTGTGTACCTACCTCGCTAGCCAGACATCTAATCCTCACACGTGTTGGCTGGTTCCAACTGTGTGCAGTAAGAGTTTCCCTTAGTTAGAATCTACTCTTGTATTCTTCACTGTGAAGGTCGAGCTTCAGGAATCAAATAAGTATCACGTGTTTTCCTCCTCCTAAACATCTCTAGATTTAAAACCCCATATTGTTTTCCATTTCTATGGTATCTAAAGGAACTTGTGTGTATGTGTGAATGCATCTGTTTTGTTTGCCTGTGAAACAAAGATATTATTCAGTAAAGAGAATAACTGATTTTACTAAAGAAACCTTGTCACGTGTTCTCTGGGCGAAACTACTTTCTCTGTATACATAGGCCAGAACTCAATATAAGTTTAGACAGATCAATGCGTAGATAAGCATTTCGGCTAACACGGGACTCAGTTTTGGCTAGGGTACAAAATGCCATAGCAAGTTTGCTGACTGGCACAAGCCACAGTGAGCATATATTCCCTATATTGGTAGCAGTAGTAATGGTAGAGGCAGTGGTGGTGGTGGTGGCAGTGGAAGTAGTAGTAATGGTGGAGGTGGTAGTAAAGTAGAAGTAGTAGTGGAGCTACTAAAGAGGCCAACTTCAGAATGAGACATTCTGGGAGGAAGAAACGGCTACTCAGCAATGGGAGGTTGACAAGCTCAAGTTTATTGAAACTGGAGTGGCACTGTAATGTATCCACCCAAGAACATGTGCTCCGGATAGCCATGTGCTCAGACTGGTTCATACCGATCCAACATGCGGCAAGGCAAAAGGCCTGAGATTCGCTCCCAAAGACAATGGACCGTAAGCTCCTAGCTCCCTTCCAATCGGGGAGCAGGGGATAACTCAATCACTGTAAATAGTGAATCATGGGGTGTGGTGTGTGTTGGGGTGTGGGTCACTTGGGGATAAAAGCTGGCCTGCGAGCCGGCTTCTCTTGTCTTGTTCTTCAACTAATAAAGTATGTGAGAGCTGAAATCACTCGTCAGTCTCAGTACTTTTCAGGCACCATCCCACAGCATCCCACATCCCAACCCATTCCCCAGTATTTCTGCAAAAGAAAGTAAGGCATCTACCACTCAGACCTCATCTACTCAAGTCGAGTGGTTCTACTGCAGACCAACATGGCTACCTGCGAACCTCTCCCCTCCAGTGGACAGCGTGAATTTCTGCCGACCAAGGGGAACTCAGAATATACCCCTAAAAGTTCTTGCCTTAGCTCAGAAGCCAAAATTTAATGCACACATAGTCCAAGATATCCTTTATCACAAAGGCGATATCAAAAGTTCTGGTCTCTTACACAGAGAATCAGATCTTGAAAAGTTTAGAGCATGATTTGTTGAGATATAGATCTGAATGTGTGAGGTAGCAAGCAGTTACTGTAGATAACTTCGATCTATCTGTCAAACCTAGCTGTCAGATTAGCAGCTATGTAACTACAAACAGGTGCTTCCTCCAGGTGTTATTCATTCAGGTCAGGGATTGCATCACCTTGCTAGGGATTGGCTAGAGTGTAGCATAACAGCTGTATGCTTAGTGAGCTATGGGGGCTTCAGCTCTCAGAAACTAAGGCGTGCCATGCTGTCCGAGTGATTAGGTAACTCTCTGTATATATGTTGTATATATCTATTCACCTATAAACTCTTTGTGCACTTCTACAACCAGACAGTCTCCCGTTCTGATTTATACACACCCAATATGATTCACACTGAACCTCTCTCTGCCCCCAACTCCTCCTCCACTTTGAGTAATTCTCCTTATATAAAGGCGGCATGTGATTATTCTCTTTCTAGCATCAGAAGACTGGAGCAATGACTCACGAAAGCTCGTGCTGGGATCAATGTGGGGCAAGTGCCACTGGACTTCTGCTTTATAATCTGAAAAAGCAGGCTTTTATAAGTCTCCTTAGCTGTTTGAAGCAAGAATATATATATAACTGCCTTACACCAAACCCAGCTTTTGGTCATTCTAGCTCAGAGTATTGTCTACTAAACTGGCAGCAGTCCTTCACCCTCATGGGCAAAGAAAGGACTTTCAATTATACTCTCTGATACTGTAATGCCAATAAAGGTTTGTTGTATCTCTGTTGTATCATTATAGTATCTCTGATACTAAAATGCCAATAAAGGGTTGTTGTTGTTGTTGTTGTTGTAATCCCTGATACCAGAGACTGAGCTACATGGAAGGAATATATTGTATTATACAATTCTGTAATTGTATATGGGGACAAACAGCTCCCACCAAAGAGTTCAGCACAATGTTTCAATTATTGTAACTGCTCTCTGTCTGTGGATAGGAGCCCTATTTAATTAATTAATTATCAAATGGCAGTGTGTGTAGTGTAGCCAGGAGATCCTAAGACTGTCTGGCAGTTTGTCTACCAGTTTGGTGTAGTGGTTAAATGGGTGACTCTAATCTGGGAGAACCGGATTTGATTCCCCACTCCTCTACTTGCAGCTGTTGGATGACCTTGGGCAAGCCATAGTTTTGTCAGAGCTGTTCCCTCAAGGACAGTCCTCTCAGAGCTCTCTCAGAGCTCTCTCAGCCCCACCTACCTCACAGGGTGTCTATTGTGGGGAGGGGAAGGGAAAGGAGTTTGTAAACTGCTCTGAGACTCTGAATGAAGGGCAGAGTATAAATCCAATCTCCTCCTCCTCCTTCTGTTCTAGCTCTTTTAGCATTATCCTAGATTTGTGTGTTGTTTTTGTGGAATGAGAGCTGAGGGAAGGGAGGGGGGTTGGTGATAGTCTCCAGGAACTCCTCAACCTGGAGCTAGCAACCCGAGCTTTGATCCTGAAAAATATCTTATCCTCAAAATAGCTGTGCTCATCTGTAGTTAGATTCTCCTTGGCAATGCAGGAAGTGTTTATTTGCGATAGATGCCACAGTGCACAACCTGACTACCTAGAAATATTGAAAGGCACATTTGCAAGGATTCAGAGAAATTTGTAACCCAGAGAGTTAGGCAATTTGTGGCTCCGGCTGCCCAAGTTCCTCCTCGATTTGCTTCAGATTGCAGATGTGCTCAGCTTCTTGGAATGACTGGGACTTCGTGCTTCTCAGCTCATCACTTCTGCAATTACGAGCATGTTACCATGATGGAGCCATTTCTAAATGGGAAAGCAATATGACAGGGGTCCCAAACTCGGTGCCCATGGGTACCATGGTGCCCGTCAACTCCTCTTCTGGTACCCGTCATATGTTTTTAGAATGAGGGCGGGGCCAGGTGGGGCTTTTGGCCAGCAAGGCTTCTGATTGGCCATTGGGTATCATTGGCTGTGCAGATTTTAAAAACTGTTGCCCTGGCAGTAGCTGCCACCACAGCTTAGGGATCTTCTCTGTGTGTCTGAAGGTAGTGGTTAAGTGCGTAGACTCTAATTTGGGAGAACCGGTTTCAATTCCCCACTCCTCCATTCGCAGCTGCTGGAAGACCTTGGGTCAGTCACAGTTCTCTCAGAGCTGTTCTTTTAAGGGCAGTTCTGGAAAGAGCTCTCTCAGCCCCACCTACCTCACAGGGTGTCTGTTGTGGGGAGGGGAAGGGAAAGGAGTTTGTAAGCCACTCTGAGACTCCAAATGAAGGACAGGGTATAAATCCAATCTCCTCCTCCTCCTCTTCTTCTTCTACTACTACTACTAACCTGTGACAGCCATTTGGTAGCTGGCTCCACCTCCCTTGTAAGCCATTCTCTGGCAACTGTTTTGTGGCTGCACCCACCACTCTGTGCCAGAATTCCAAAGGTGCCCACGGGCTCCAAAAGGTTGGGGACTCCTATGGTTTGACAATAGGCAACCTATGACTCAATTGATTGGCAGGAATTAGGATGGTTAAGGAATATCCTGGCCATGCTGCAAAATAAAGATGAGCCCATGAGGACTACTAGCAAAGTTTAGACATTTGACTTTTTGAAATCTCTGACTTATAAAGCTTGGAACATAAAGCTTTATTCTGCGACAGTAAAATCTCTTTAACCTTTCTTCATACGGAAGGTGTTCCGTCCCCTTAATCATTGTAGCTGCCCTTTTCTGCACCTTTTCCAATGCTTTAGTATCTTTTTTGAGGTGTAGTGGGGACCAGAACTGTACACAGTATTCCAAACGAGGCCGCAATATAGATTTATATAGGGGCGTTATGATACTGGATGATTTGTTTTCAGTCCCCTTCTTAATAATCCCCAGCATAACATTTGCCTTTTTTTTTTACTGCAGTTGCATACTGAGTCAATACCTTCAGTGAGTTATCTACCACGACTCCAAGATCTCTCTCCTGGTCAGTCTCTGCCACTTTGGACCCCATCAACACATATTTATAGTTAGGATTTTTGACTCCAAATACCTGCCCACTTGCCCACACTGAACCTCATTTACCATTTTGACACCCACTTGCCCATCCTTGACAGACCCCCTCTGGAGTGCCTCACAATCCTCCCTGGTTCTCACTGCCTAGAACAATTTGGGTCATCTGCAAATTTAGCCACTTCACTGCTTACTCCGAACTCCAAATCATTAATGAACAAGTTAAAAAGCATCGGGCAAACTACTGATCCCTGCGGTACCCCACTACTTACCACCCTTCACTGAGAAAATTTCCCATTTATACTCACTCTCTGTTTACTATTAATTAGCCAGTTTTTAATCCACAAAAGGACCTGTATTTTTATCCCGTGACTATTGAGCTTACTTAGGAGCCATTGATGAGGAACTCGACATTTGCAGTGAAGAGTGAATGTTGTTGGGCATGGCAGAAAAAGGAGCATATTTCCTCCTTGAGGAAAGGACAATCTGATTCTGAGGCTGAAGCAGTATTTTCCTGTTATCTGCAAATTTAACCACTTCACTGCTTACTCCCCACTCCAAATGGTGAGGGGTCTGGAGATTGTCCTTTGAGGAAAGGTTGAAGAAGCTGGGTATGTTTAGCCTGGAGAGGAGACGACTGAGAGGGGATATGATAACCATCTTCAAGTATTTGAAACATGGTCATATAGAGTATAGAGCAGAGTTGTTTTCTGTTGCTACAGAAGATCGGACTAGAACCAACAAGTTTAAATCAAGTCAAAAGAGGTTTTGGCTACATATTAGGAAGAACTTCCTGACAGAGTGGTTCCTCAGTGAAACAGGCTCTCCTTCTTTGTAGGTTTTCAAACAGAGGCTAGATGGCCATCTGACAGCAATGTGGATTCTGTGAATTTAGGCAGATCATGAGAAGGGAGGGCAGGATGGGTTGCCTCAGTGCTTAGTTTAGTGGTCACTGTGGCTGTGGAGGGGGAGGTATTTGCGAATTTCCTGCACTGTGCAGGGGGTCAGACTAGATGACCCTGGAGGTCCCTTCCAACTCTATGATTCTATGATGTTAAGATAAAAAGCACCCGACCTAATACCAAGCCCTGCAGTTTCCTACTGCTTACCACTTTCCATTGTGAAAACTGCCCATTTATGCTCACTCTCTGTTTCCTGTAAATTAACCAGTGTTTAATCCACAAGACGACTTGTCCTCTTATTCCATGACTGATGTTTAATTAGGAGCCTTTGATGAGGAACTTTATCCTTGTGGCTATCTTATAAACCTCGATCACGTCACCCAAACTGGCACAATAGTCACCTTTCTCTCCCTGAGGCACTCTAGCTCTATTTCTAGGTCTTACTTTTTCATGGCCTTCGCCCATTCTTTTCTTTTCTGCTGTCTCTTGGGATGGCAATATCAATGGTCCAAACCCTACTTCTCATTTTTCCCCCGACTATTGTGATATCAGGGGTGTTATGGTCCAGGTGTTTATCTGTTTGTAATCGGAAGTCCCAAAGAATCTTTGTTTCATCATCTCTTCTGGTTTCTGCTCATGTGAATTTGTGGATGATGGAAAGTCATCCTTGAAAAAATTCCAGTGTGACCCTATTGAGACATTCTTTACAGTCAGTTTGAGCAACTTTATTGCAGGCACTGACCCTGTGGTCAACTGTTTCATCCTTTCTCTTGCAAAGTCAACATTGGCTGTCATCACTGGTCTTCTGAATCTTGTCTGTCATACCTTTCATTTCAAATTTCTGCTCTTGTTTAGCTAGAATGAGTCCTTCCATTTCTTTCTGCAGCAACTTCCTGGTGTTTTCATCATCTCAGATGGTCTTCCCTCTCTCCTTTCAGCTGGCAGTGGGGAGACAATGCTGTCCTCCCTTACTTTCTGCTGGCTGAGTGGAGCCACCACTAGCACTAAGGAGGGACAGAAGATCTCCTGGGAAGGGACTTCACCCCTTCCATTTAAACCCCTGTTTTCTGCTTCCAGCAGAAAGCCACAGAGAGCACAAAGCAGTGGTGGTTTAAATGATTCAGAACTATTTAAACCAAACAACGAAGCAGCAGGGAGCTCCCAGATGCTTGGCTGTTTCTCCTAAAGAGCAGAAAGCAGGTTAAGCCCCTGCTTTCTGCTCTTCACTAACCATCCTGAGGCACCACTAATTGCACCCAATATTTGTGGTAGTTCATCCTGGTTCTTCAGTTCATAAACTTAGGCTAATGAACTCTGAACAGACCAAAATTAATGACAAACTTTAGTTCATCAGCCAACTCATGACCATCCCAAGTTTAGGAAAAAAAACCCAAGCCAGTGTGGTGTAGTGGTTAAAAGCAGCAGACTCTAATCTGGAGAACCAAGTGTGATTCCTCCCTCCTCCACATGAAGCCTGCTGGATGACCTTGAGCCACTAACAGTTGTCTTAGCGCCGCCTATCTCCCAAGCAGTGTTCCGTCTAAGCTGCGTTAGTGTGAGCTAGCTCACAGGTATTTTAGCCTCCAGCTCACACATTTTTGTCTTAGCTCAGGAAGGATAGCTCCAAAGCAAACTGATTTATGAAGGAGCCAAATCATTCGCTCACAACTTGAATCCCAGGTGCTCACAAAGTTGAATTTTTGCTCACAAGATTCCACAGCTTAGAGGAAGCATTGCTCCCAGGGTGCCTGTAGTGGGGAGAAGAAGGGAAGGTGATTTGTAAATTGCTTTGAGACTCTCTTAAGGTAGATAAAAGAGGGGTATAAAAACCAGCTGTTCTTCTTCCACCCCCACCTGGTAAGGCAGCTAGGTTTTTCTCTGTTCTTCCTATCCATTTTCTTAGTTCCTAAATAAAGGTTTTGTCACTCTTCAATCAGTTCAGTGTCCTGACTGCTGCGAACAGTTTTGCATCACTTCTAAACTAGACACCACCCTTTAGTTCACTGTATTTCTCTCACGTCATCTCCCTTCTGGACCCAGAGATTTATCCTTTTGCTGGCTGCACTTGGAAACTGTACTGAACCATTATTAAAATGACTGCTCCATCCCTGGAATCATCCTTGAATGTAGCTGGGAATTCCAAAAGTCCTGGAAGACTGTCAAGGTCAGAAGAAGATTATTGGATGACATCATACCAAGTTGAAATGACACTTTATGGAGGAGAGTTTCATGTCATGCTGTGGAGGACAGGTATTAAGAAGACATATGTTGAACTCTGACAGGTACCCATTATCAAATGAAAATGTAAACAGAAGCATATTCCTCTTGGAATCCATTGTGCTCTTCCTTTTTTTATTGTTGTTGTTATTTAGATTTGTGGATCACCCAGTTCTTGCTACTGCAGAGCTCTGGGCGATGTACAAGAGCCATAAAAACATCAACAAGATAAAATCAATTAACAGCATCAACAACATGTTTTAAAAATCAGATGACGAATAATCATTATTCCATTACAGATTGCTGGCTACTTTGTGGTCAGGGAGAAAGAGGATGAGGTAAAGATAAGGCATAGGAGAGGGTGCCAGCTAAGAAGGAAACTGTTGCTGTTCTCAGCCAAAAGCCTGGAAGAACATTCTTGCCTTGCAGGCCCTGCAGCATTGCATAAGGTCTCACAGGACCCTGATGGCGTTTGGCAGAGTTCCACCAGGTTGGGGCCAGGACCAAAAAAGGCCCTGGCCCTGGTTAAGGACAGCTGGATGTCTTTGGAGTTGGGGACCACCAGCAAGTTGCTGTCCAAGGAGTGTAACAAAGGAGATGGACCAGTAGATACATTGGTCCCTGACCACTCAAGTGTTAGCAAAATTGTTAAATGTATTAATAACTATGGGGAATTATAATGTTTAAGAGCAATTGGTAACTCAGCGGACACAAGCCTATGTATACAGAAGTCCCACCCTTTCCAGTAAAACCAGAAATAAGTGCAGAAACTAAGTCTTTAAAAAAATGGATTCTTTACTGTGATGTTTTCAAGCATACAATAAAAACACAATCACACACACACACACAGTTATTCAGTCCTAAGAAATATAGATAGAAGGGGATAACGACATTCTCATTAGCAGGATAAATGTTGAGAGGTGATACTTTACCAGTCCTCAGCGAGATGAAGCAATCCCCAGGAAAAATAAGGGAGATTATAAGGGAAAAATGGGATCGTATTCTGAGCCAGCAGAACACGTGGACAGACTCAGGTTGCACTACACCTAGAGTCATCAAGATAGGGCAGGGTTTAGGTCTGCAGAAGACAGAGAAAGAGCACATGGTCCTGCTCTTTTAGAAGAAGAAGAAGTGAGAAGAAACTGGATTTATACCCTGCCCTTCACTTGGAGTCTCAGAACGGCTTACAAACTCCTTTCCCTTCCCCTCCCCACAACATACACCCTGTGAGGTAGGTGGGGCTGAGAGAACTTTAACACAAACTGCTCTTTCAGGAACAGCTGTGCCAGAGTTTGTGACTGACCCAAGGTCACATCAGCAGGTGCAAGTGGAGGAGTGGGGAATCAAACCCGGTTCTCCCAGATTAGAGTCTGCACACTTAACCACTACACCAAACTAGCTGTGGGGCTGGGGGGAGGGCTTTGCTGACACCTCTCTTCATCAGTCCCCTTGGGGTGGGCTTCGCTGATCTCCTCCCTTGGTCAGTCCCAAAAAGTTGTTAAACTAAAAAAAAAAAAAAACAGTTTCAGGAGGAAGGGGTCTTAATGGTTGGGCAATCTGGTATCTGTGGCTACTGACAGTGGTCACCTTTGGAGGACAGTGGTAGCAGTGGGCTAGGGTCATTAGTCTTGATGACCCGCTGATGGCTCTGGCTGAGGGGCTTGGCAGGTAAGAGAAGTCATCTGGTTAATCCCTTTGTGTCCTTTTGTTATGTCGTTGCAGCATACATGCAGTTCCTAGCAAAGGTGTGTGGGGGGGAAGAGACTGCCTGCATTCTGAAGGAGAGGCTTGCTCATGGAGTCTCTTCAGGATTTTAAGTCCATTTTGCAAAATATCGTGTTTCTCTATAGCAAATGGTTGCTGGCTTCATGGGTCTTCATGTGGCTAGGGAGCTGGTCTTTCTTCCTGCTGCACTGTGGGTAAGAGATGGCAGGGACCCTCAGGAACCATTGGTATATCATCTCAGGAGAAGGCTTCTCCTCTGCTGAAGTGTGTCTGCTGCTGGCATCGCTTTAGGGTCATCACACAGTTCAGTCCCTTTTGCACACTAGTTGCACACTCCAGTTTTATCACTTATGAACTATAAGTCCATAAGAGCACTACACGGGTCTTGCAGGGCAACACTAGGCCTTACAGGTCAATACTATAACCTTTAACTTGACTCTGTATTCCACTGTGTGCAGTACTGGGTTCAACGCATGAAGACTCGGACTATGGCATGTGTTCAGATGCATATATTGTACTTCATATAACACACACTGCAAACCCGGCCCTGCAAGGGCCAACTTTATACACCCCACCCAGCACACCCATAGTCCCATTGGTGGGTTTGAATTTCCCACCAAGGTCTAATTGGTGGACTCTAGGTGGACTAGGATCCTAGGTCCTATTGTCTTTTTGTTCCAAGCTTCAGACTTAGGCGGCAGACTCCTAGTGGTGGTCCACGTACACAACACACTGGTATTCTTTCATGCCTTATGTATATACTTACATGGTTTAGTTAACATTGCTGATTAAGGGTATTTTTTTTTCTAGTGCAAAAAAGTCTGGTGATAAGGTTGCCATCCCAGGAGTGGGGTGGAGAGTCCTTCCAGAATTACAACTAATCTCCAAACTAGAGAGATTGGTTCACCAGGGAAAAAAATGGGTGCTTTGGAAGGTGGATTGTACGGCATTATACCCTACTGAGGTTTCTTTCTAGTCTCTATCCTTTCCAGTCCTTTCCAGTCTCTATCCCCAGATCTCTAGGAATTTCCCCAACCAGAGTCTGCAGATCTTCGTGGAGCTGATCCTGTTAATGGTGAAGAGAAACCAGGGCCGGCTCAAGGTGGGTCTGTGCCCTAGGTGGGGCACAGATGCCAACCTCCCGGTGGAGCCTGGAGACCATTTTGCCACTACCCCCACCTCTTCCCCCCCAAGGGGGGAGGGCGAGCGAACTGTGCTGCCACCTCCTCCACCCCAGTGTGGCATTCTTCACTGGTGGCCACTGCCCCCACCTCCTCCCTCCCAAGGGGGATTTGGAGGGCAGGCAAGCTGCACTACTGCCTCCTGCACCCCGGTGGGGCGTTCTGCACTGGCAGCAGCAGCAAGGAGGCGGTGGCGGTGGCTGGCTGGCAGCAGCGAGGGAGGGACTTTTTGCAGGGGGGCGGGGCGCAGTTTGGCACCCCTGCAGCCTGGCATGCCCTAGGTGAGTGCCTAGTTCACCTAGCAGGTGAGCTGGCCCTGTGAGAAACAATGTTTTCCCCCAGGGGAAATATAGTGTGAGGAGGAAAGAATATGACAAAGAAGATGAATTAGGAATCCCTGTACGAAACATCTAAAATGCTAGAGAGAAAGAAACTGATGGAAATGCCTACATGAAGACTGAAAGGTCGGGGGCTGCATCCGGACCCCGCCAAAAAGGCAAGAAATGCTATGCGGCAAAGGAGCTGGGAGGCAAAGTTGTCATCCAGGTCAGCAGCAAGTAGTAGCCTCAGCCCTGAACTCCAACTCTGCAGGCAGCACAAGGGGCCCATCCATTGTGGGACCAAGGGCAGCTTCCCCAACTACCTGGACTAGGTTGTTTTTTTTTTTTCCTTTGGGAGCTCTCTGTTGAGCTCTCTCAACCCCACCTATCTCACAGGATTTTTGTTGCCCCAACTCAACAGAGACTGTGGCTCTCATAGCTATAGGATGTCTGGTAAAGCTACGCCCTCCGCTCATTAGAGGGGATAATTTGTTCTAGAATCCCTTCTTCAACAGATCTGAATAATCTGGTTTTTAATAGAGCAGTGTTTTTTTTAAAAAAGTGCAATGTGTTTGAGAACAGCGGATCAAATCAAATCAATGAATAAGTCAAACTGTTAGATGGCGCCATCTACTGCTGAAGAGTATAATCACCATGATACGAACACACCAGAGCAGATGCAGGCAGGCAAGTGTTATGCCTGTTACTCGCTAGATAAATTCCGATCCGAAGGAAGACGGCATCACACCAAAACAAAACTGCTTTAATACGAAGATGCAGATTCGGCCAGAAGAAGAGCCTAAATGTCTCAAAAGGAAAAGTGGACAGGGAAAAGATGCTAACCTGAGACAGTATAGCAACGATTTAACAAATGATAAAAATAGAAAATGGAAATAAAGGGGAAGAGGTGGGACCGCCTCTCCTGGCATAACCCCCCCAAAAAAACAAGCATTACGCTCCTCAAATAACAACACACTGATGATTCTGGAACCAAGGAGTATTCACCTGGCTTCAACCAGAGCCAGAGCCTTCTCAGCTGTGGCTCCAGTTTGGTGAAATTCACTTCCAAGTGAAATCCGGGCCCTCTAGGACTTGGTACAGTACCACGGGACCTGTAAAACAGAATTGTACTGCCAAGCATATGAGTGAGGTCAAGGGAATCCCTGTCCAGACAGACCTTCTTACCTCTCCCTAAAGGTAAAGGTTTCCCTTGCTCAAAAGCTAGTCGAATCTGACCCTAGGGGGTGGTGCTTGTCTCCGTTTCCAAGTTGAAGAGCCAGCACTATCCAAAGACTACTCATGTGACCAGGATGACTGGATGCTGAGGCACACGGAATGTTGTTACCTTCCAGCCAAAATGGTACCTACTTGCTATTTCTTGTTTTCAAACTACTAGGTTGGCAGAAGCTGGGGCCAGAGACAGGAGCTCACTCTGTTACATGCCCCTAGGGTCTGGAACTGCCAAGGTACCAGTCTGCAGCTCAGCGTCCTAACCTCTGAGCCGCCGTGGCCCTACCTCTCCCTTCCTCTCTTTTTCCCTGGGGCAGCAGTATAGCACAGTATGTGCCATCTTATGAACTGTAAACGTTGGAATTGTTTTTAACTGATATGTTTTAATCTTGTATCACATTCTGTTATTACGTATTGGAACCCACTCTGAGCCCCACATTAGGGGGGGGAGTGGGATACAAATCGGAAGGAAGGAAGGAAGGAAGGAAGGAAGGAAGGAAGGAAGGAAGGAAGGAAGGAAGGAAGGAAGGAAGGAAGGAAGGAAGAGGGAGTGGAGAGAGAGAAAGAAAGAAGGAAGGAAGGAAGGAAAGAGGGAAGGAGGGGAGACAGAGAGAGAGAGAGAGAGAGAGAGAGAGAGAGAGAAAGAAAGAAAGAAAGAAAGAAAGAAAGAAAGAAAGAAAGAAAGAAAGAAAGAAAGAAAGAAAGAAAGAAAGAAAGAAAGAAAGAAAGAAGAGATAGAGGAGAAAATGACACAAACCACAAGTTTGGTGACTTTTGATAGAGAAGGGGTGCTCTAACTTCAAGCACTTCTGACCTTTGAACATGTTTTGACTACTGTTAACTTCATAACACTTCACAGTGTCTTCCTCTTTCTAGGTCCGTGAATTTTGCCCTGATTATACTTGACTATACTCAGCCAAGCTATTTGTCCAGGAGAGCCACAGAAAGAAACTTCTTTTTTCCTTCTTCAGGTAAACTGGATTCCTCAGGAGACACAGCATTTCTGACCAGGGCCTGACCACATATCCCAATCCTTTCCCATCTTCTCACTGTAGAATCAGTGAGAATCAGATTCTCAAGTAGAATCAGTGGGCGAGTTCAGATGGGCAGTTTGCCTCGAAATAGGCATGTTTCAGCAACGTTTCACAAATGGATTAAAGGGGCTGTTCACACAGGCACATCTCTCAGGTGTTCCCCAGCTGTACTCAACCCGTCTCGAAACGCTTCCCTCCCGAGTTTAAAAGATACCTGGTGAAAGTGGTAGCAAACCCTGGAAAGCACGTGTATCCTGTGTCCATCCTGCACCAACAAAGTGTGAAGGCTAAAAGCTGTGATTTTTTATTGTGCGCTTATGCGCATGAGCGCATAAGAGCATATCTCCAGATTACAGAAAAGAAAGCCGTGCCTTACAGCTGCGCCTCTGCCAGAGGTGGGCCAACAGTGTGAATGCTCCCTTGCGCATCCTCCCCAGTATGCTCCCGCATCAGTCTGCGCAGTGTGACCGAGGAAATCCAGAACACGTTGTTCTGGGTCTTTTTTGACATGACTCCCTCGTGCTTCAAACTCCCAGTCTGAACTCAACAGTAGAATCATACAGTTGGAAGGGACCTCCAGGGCCATCTAGTCCAACCCCCTGCACAATGCAGGGAATTCACAGATACCTCCCCCTGCCACACCCCCAGTGACCCCTGTTCCACGCCCAGAAGATGACAAAGAAACCTCCAGGATTCCTGGCCAGATTGACCTGGAGAAATTTGCTTCCTGACCCCAAAGTGGCGATCAGCATTCCCCTGGGCATGTAAGAAAGGGCCACAAGAACTAAGCACTGAGGCAACCCTTCCTGCCCCCCTCCACCTCTCATGATCTGCCTAAGTTCACAAAATCAGAATGGGATTTCTCTCAACAGAGTGACTTCCATGACCTCCATCCAGAAAGACTTCCAGATAATAGTTCCTAAGAAAGATGGTGACATAGATATCTGGCTACAGGAAGTTATAGAGGAGGAGGAAGAACTTGGATTTATACCCCACCCTTCACTACCCAAAGGAGTCTCAGGGTGGCTTACAAACTACCCATTTGACCCCTTGGCAGCTGGAAACTGTAGGCCAGCAGATGAGGAAGCCCCAATTCGACCCAGTGAGTGATACCCCAGGAGGCCCCTCTCTGGAACTACAGCTCAATTAAACATTATGGGGGAATTTTTTAAACGAACAACCACAGATGGCAGCCATCTTTCATCGAACACAGGTAACTGCCATTTCATTAGATCTACCAACAGCCACTGAGGAGAAAGTTAGTCTCACACAGGAGGCAAGCAGGAGAAGCGTCTTCATCAAGAGAGACAGCTGTTTGCCAGTAATTCTGACAGGGCACAGTGGCTGAAGGGGGAGTGGGCAGAGAAGAGGAGCAAATCCAGCACCCAGCCAACAGCACACAAGTACTCTTGAGTGGCGGCTGACAGGCCAATGGCTGAGTGAGTACATTACACAGCCAATGGGAGAGCTGCAAAATGCCACTCTAAAATCCAATCTCCTCCTCCTCCTCTTCTACCACCTTTGGCTTTTAACAATCCAGTAGGAACCATCAGTTTCAAAATCCTTGTGTCCAATTGGAATGATAGTTTATCCTGAAATGTGCCCCACCCACATGGCTAATCCAAGGCAAATTTGCCCTAGTGTAAGAGAGAATATGCCTGTATGTCCCCAACGGGATATGGAAGATTGGAAGATAGGTGGGAGAGGTGGTACAGAGAGAGGAGATGAGTCCCTAATTAGGAGGCTCTGGGGGTTCCAGAGGATGAGAGAACTAAGCAGCCAGGATTTCTGAAGGGGTGTGTACATAAGAACATAAGAACATAAGAGAAGCCAATGTTGAATCAGGCCAATGGCCCATCTAGTCCAACACTCTGTCACACAGCGGCCAAAATATACCAGGTGCCATCAGGAGGTCCAGCAGTGGGGCCAGGGCACCAGAAGCCCTCCCACTGCTGCCCCCTCCAGCACCAAGAATAGAGTGCATCACCTGCCCCAGACTGAGAGTTCCCATCTATACCCTGTGGCTAATAGCCACTGGTGGACTTCTGCTCCATATGTTTATCTAATTTCCTCTTGAAACTGTCCATGCTTGCAGCTGCCACGACCTCCTGTGGCAGTGAATTCCATATGTTAATCACTCTTTGGGTGAAGAAGTATTTCCTTTTATGTAGATGTAGGAGCAAAGAAGATGGGGAGGAAGGCAGGATGGATGCAGAAGTGAGGTTTGCTGAAGGGAAGAAGACCAGAAGAAATTAGGTCTACTCTGCCTATTTTGTTGGATCCAGACTGTATTGGTGATTTCTAACAATTCCCTCTCAACTATCGACCTAATTTATATGCTGCCTTTCTCCTCAATGGGGACTCAAAGGAACTTGCATTCTCCTCTTCTCCTCCATTTTGTCCACACAAAACTTTTGTGAAGTAGATTAGATTCAGCGTGTGTGACTGGCCCAAGATCACGCTCTAAGCTTCCATGGCACAGTAGAGATTCAGAGCTAGGTCTGCCAAATCCGGCCAGGATCGTTGCAGGAAGGAGAAGGCAACACTGGTGAGAGCAGGGTGGAAGAGTAGATGGCAGTCTTCAAAGGCTCCTGCATTGGTGGGCAGGACTGATGCACACTTATTCATGTGTTCCACTACGCTTTCCCACATGGAGGTAGGAAGCCAGTTGCTGGAACCCTGTGACAAGGTGAGGCTGAAGGTCTAATGTTCTTGGGGCTAAATCTAGATCCCAAAAAAATCACAATAGAGGATAAATAAGATATTCCTCAATGTGTGTTAGATTGGAGCCTGAATGTTCATTCATGATTCATGTGATAATGTTTGTACAAAAAGATATCTCCTAAATTGGGGTAAAGTAGGCATGTTAATATCTTCTTCGATGAAGGTAAGAGCCCAAATAGAATAAAAAGCTACGTTGCGTGGTCACCATTTGGTCAAATAGAATTTGAGGCAAAAACATAGAGAAGGTGATAAAGATACCAAAGTTGGAGATGGATGTACTAGAATTTTGCCTCAAATTCACAGACTCAGCTTCTCTGTTTAATGCAGAAATCATTGGAGACACTGCCATTCCCTTTGGATAAGAGAGGGTAAGAGAGGGCCAGAAAATCCATCCATTCCCAAGGAAATTGTCCATTGCCTTTCTCCTTCTCTTTGTAGTAGAGAATATGCTTTATTGCACAGACATCCTCAGCTGGCTTGCTGAAGTGGTAAAGAAGAAGAAGAAATCTCAGAGAGACTTACAAACTCCTTTCCCTTCCCCTCCCTGTGAGGTAGGTGGGGCTGAGAGAGCTCTGACAAGAAACTGCTCTTTTCAAGAACAGCTCTGACAGAACAATGGCTTGCCCAAGCTCATCCAGCAGCTGCAAATGGAGGAGTGGGGGATCAAACCCAGTTGTCCACACTTAACCACACAAGAGCATGGACTCTAATCTGGGAGAACTGGGTTTGATTCCCCATACCTCCACATGCAGCTGCTGGTGTGATCTTGGGTCCATCATATGTTATTTCAGAGCTGTTTTCTCAAGAGCTGTTCTCGAGAGAGCTCTCTCAGCTTTACCTACCTCACAGGGTGTCTGTTGTGGGGAGGGGAAGGGAAGGGGTTTGTAAGCCACAGTGAGACTCCTTTGGGTAGTGAAGGGCAGGGTAAATATCCAATTTCCTCCACCACCTCTTCCTCCTCCTCCCTCCTAGATTTGGGAAATATGTATCTTCCTACTGTTTCAATGATCTGGTGGGGCTAAACAAAAGGCTGGGGATGCAGGGAGTAATGGGATACAGAGACCATGAATACACTGGGTAGAAATACAACAGGTACAGTTGGTCAAGTGCCTGAGACTGACATACCCTCAAGCCCTCACCCCCCTGTCTTGTAAGGATGACAGCGATGGAACTCTTTGATTAGACAGTTAGCTTTGATATGCTTAGCATGGACCCAATCATTCTGTTCTGGTCCAAAGTCCTTCCATTTGATCAAGTGTTGTAACTGGCCTCTCTTGACTCGTGCGTCAAGGATAGTTTCTACTACATGGTGGAGTTACCCATCGATCAGAAGAGGAAATGGAGCCAATGGATGAGGAGTCCAAGGCGAGGGTCCGG
>JAPDNY010000269.1:0-60432 GCA_029375565.1 Gekko gecko | reverse complement strand
GTAGGAGATGCACGAAGGCAACCCCAAAATTTTCCTTAGGAATTTGGATTGCAGTTGTTCAACTGCTTTATTAAAAGCTGTAACCCAGATAGGGATACCATAAAGGAGCTATGCGATAATTCGATGTACAAACACTTCTATAGCTGCTGGCACGTATTGATTGCCCTTAGTGTAATAAAACCGCGTAAGTGCAAGCACACAACAGTTTGCAGTTTTAATTGCCTCTGTTCTGTGTGTTGCCCAACTAAAATTGTGGTGAAAGTTCACTCCCAGGTATTTAAAGCTCTCGACCTGTGCGATTGTTTTACCCTTATACTCCAATTCCTGGGTTTCAGGGTCCCCCAAAGGCCATAACTTTAGATTTCCCAAAATTCACCGAGAGTCCATTATGATCGCAATAGTCCAGGAAATACGCTAACAGTTTTTTCATACCTACTTCGGAGCGGGAGAGAATGACGGCATCATCAGCATATAAAAGCAAGGGGACAGCTCGACCACCCAAAAAAGGACAATGACTATAGCCCGCTGATTCTTCCAAACAGCCAGGCAAATCATTAAGGAACAAATTAAATATAATATTAGATCAGCCTAAGATGCTCCAAAGACCCATACCCAAGTATCTAATATTATTGATCTTCCAAAGACAGCCAGATATACCCAGTGTATACATATATATTCATCTTCTCCTAGCTCTATCCCTAGCAGTGCTGATTGGACCTGATTTACCTTATAACCCCCATCATACTTAAAAGGCAGGGATGTTTTGGCCCTAGTTTGCGTCACGTGCCCCTTGCTCACAGCAGAGTTCATTTTGTCACCCGATAAGGAAAAATCCTGTTGAAACTTCCGGAACAACTGTGGCACTCCGTTCCTTCCAAGTCACACAGCCGGGCGTTCCCACTGGTTTGGTAGTTTTTCTAGACTGCACCTCAGGGCTGCCTATTCACGGTGGCTTCCAGACCCGTTCTGGAAATACCATTAGAAGTCAACAACCCAGGATCTCCTGAAACGTGTTTCATTCCCCTCTTCCATTTCACAGATGGTATTTCACCTGTCTTGTGGCAAACTTGGGGTAGCATACCTTGTGAGGAAGCATGTACTGAAAGAAAATGGCTAATTAATCAATTATCATATGGCAGTGTATCGTATAGCAATTCATTAATTATCATAGGGCATTGTAGTATAGGCAGGAGATCCTAAGATTGTCTGGCAGGCAGAAGTTGTAGCTCTTTTAGCATTGTGCACCACTAGGTGGCGAGCTAGGCTTGTTTTTAAGGTAAGAGACATTTCAGAGGTGGTTTGCCATTGCCTGCCTCTGTGTCATGCCCAGTGTTCCCTCTAAGCTGAGTTAGTGTGAGCTAGCTCACAGTTTTTTAGCCTCTGGCTCACACATTTTAGTCTCAGCTCAGGAAGGAGGGCTCCAGAGCAAACTGATTTCTGCAGTAGCCAAATCGCTCGCTCACAACTTTAATGCCAATAGCTCACAGAGTAGAACTTTTGCTCACAAGACTCCATGGCTTAGAGGGAGTATTGGTCATGCCCCTGGTATTCTTTGCTGGTCTCCCATCCTAATCCTAGCCAGGGCCGACCCTGCTTAGCTTCCAAAATGTGACGAGATTGGGTTGGCCTGAGCTATCCAGGTCAGGGCAGAAGATGGCTGAACCAAGCTCAACCATGAGTTTCATGGCAGGACTAGGATTTGAACCCGGGTCATTGCAGTCCTGTGTTATAACCCATAAACTGGCTCGTCCCCCTCCATGCTTAGATGCCTCTGTCAGGGGGAGGCAGCAGTGACAGCTCCAACCTTTCTAACGCCTGACTCATCGGACTGCAAGAGACAAGGCCATTTCCTAACATGGCCGAAGCCACGGTGGGTCTTTCCTCATACATCCACACCCTTTGGACATGTGAGATAAATTCTCACGTGCTTCCAGCTAGCCTAAGCTCTCCTTGCAGTCCTAGAAGCCTTCTCTGTGGTGTGTTGACTGAAATCCTCCCCACCCCCCTTTGCACGCCAGAAGCCTCTAAGTATGTACAGAGAATCTTAGCACACAGTGTTTTGCGTAATCCCTTCCAGATTTCAAAATCCAGACTGTAATCTTGGCAGAACAGACTTAAGAGTCTCTCTGTTCCTGGTGGAAAAATGAAAAAGTAGAAGTGGTTCAGATTTGTGGAATCATAGAATCATACAGTTGAGATCTCCAGGGTCATCTAATCCAACTCCCTGCACAATGCAGGAAATTCATAAATACCTCTCCCCACACACACCCAGTGACCCCTGCTCCATGCCCAGAAGATGGCAAAAAACCCCTCTGGGATCCCCAGCCAAAGTGGCCTGGAGGAAAATTGCTGCCTAGCGACCAGCATTTCCCTGGGCACGTAAGAAAGGGTCATGAGACCTAAGCCCTGATGGACAAAACAGAAGGAAGCATAGCCTAGATTGGTAATGAGTCGTCTGGTTCTCTTGCAGTTGGAAAAAGACTTGAGGAGTGACTCGGAAGACAGCGAGAAGGGCGAAGAAGAGATGGCAGAGGAAAAGTAAGTCAAGAAAAATGGGTCAGTCCCATCCAGTCTAAACAGCGATGATAGCTACAGCAGCAGCAGCCATCCCACTAACAGCCATATCAAAATCAGATAGCCAGAGCCAGCTCCGGTAACTGACCAGCCCTGATCAATTGTGCTTCATGCCCTTCTCAGCTTGCCCTTGTTCCTCGTAGGACTGGGAGGACATAACCTTAGCGCGATAGCCAGATCTCTGCTTCCTCCAGAACTGCGCACAATTTTTATCCCATGTTTTATTTCATGAGCTTGCAATAGCCAGAGGAGAAAAAAGGGATTTGGGATGAAGTGAGTCTCGTTTGTTTTCTTTGGCCGGTCCGAATGGCGGATCGGCAGGTCTGATGCGCCGCTAATTAGCTTATGACCCACCTTGTAAATAACCGGCTTTTCCTCCGACAGCGCGGAGAACTGGAAAATAGGCAGGCGATCTCCAGTTGAAAACGCCAGAGCTGAGAGATGGTGATGCCCCGAGAAGCGACAGAGTCTCCTTCCACAGTGCACAAGTCAGAAATCCGCATGGGAGGACTTCCGGATTGGCAAGCTGACGGCGACCATTCTCCCCTCTCTTGGGGGAATGGTCTGCAGACCAGCAGGTAGAGAGGGAGGGCGATCGTACGCTCTCCCCAGGGTCAGGATGAGCCCTGAGTCAGGGGGTGCTGAGGTCCACCCCCGGCTTCTAACCTGGGGGTGGGGGGTGTCCTTTTGTCCCAACGGTCTCCCTGCTGTGTTCCAGTAATGGCCAAGGCTTTGCATACCGGGAACCAAGCGGATGGTGATTAAGCTGTAATTAAGCGACTGGCTGAATCATTTGTTTTTTACTGATGAAGTGTGAGTACAAGTTAATGAAGCACCAGAGGGAAGAATACATTCTCCCAAGCATGGGTGGGGGAGACAATGGTAGACCCCCACATGGAGGACTAGATAAAGGAAACTAACATCGGAGAAATGGAAAATGAAGGGACTGTGATGGAGGAATACTGAGAGTTATGAACTGAGCAACACACAAGCAAATATTTTGGACTTTAAAAACAGCAACTGAAAGCGTTTTATATGGCTAGCTAGAAATGGCTAGAAGAAAGAATTAGAATCTCCTTTAAAGACTGTGAACATCATAGTGAGAGACTGAGTTGGAATAAAGTCTCCCCCTTACCCCCGGAAAAGAAGCGGGGGAAAGGGAACTCCCTCCCCCCGCATAACAATGTAATAATATAAAAATGATGATTTTTAAGGGATAGGGGAGAGAAGAAGAAGCATAAATAGAAAGGAGAGAAGTATTGAATGGAAATGGAAATTTACATTAGCTTGGAGTGTTTTCTGAGTGACGGCTGGAAATGAGGCAGAATCCATCTTTATCAGGCGGAGGGGGGGAATTCCCCCTCTCGAAAGATAAAGAGACTGTACAAGCATCGGAAAGTAATCTTTTTAGGCACTGAAGAACCCTCTTTCTTCTTAAGGAAACTTTAAATATCTCTGTAAGCGGTGACTGGGAAAGGCTGAAGGTTGAAGGGGGGAGAAGCTCCCCTCCGCTTAAAAAGAAAAATAACTCGGAATGAGCTGGAAATAAGGCTGATTAATTTAGAGAACTTTTAGAGGTGGTGTAAAGATCCAATGGATTTATGGGACCCTGGCAACTTGATAATAAAGAGAAGATGAGCAGACTTTAGACTTTGAAGTGCTCCCTTCGATATGGCGCCTGGTGTCGCAGTTAAAATTAAAACGAAACTGAATCTTCATTAAGAACTTGAAAGTAACTGGAAGTTGGATGAGACAGAAATGTAGCTATGTTTTCCCTATGATAAGTGGGGGGAGGGGAAACTCTCCCCCTTAAAAATAAAGTTACTATATATTTTGATGGGGGGACAAAGCTAATAGAAGGTTGGGCGAAAGGTGGATATGCTTTAATAATAATGGACGTTGAGTTAAAGAAGGCTGAGGAAGATTCTGTAGTGTAGAGCTCTCTCTAGAGATGAGATTTTTGGCTAAGGGGGTGTGTTGGGAAAAATTAAGGGAAAGGGTTTTTACAGAAATTGATAATGAATGGTTAAATTAATTTTAAAAGGATTTTATTAATTTAGGCTAACTCTATAAAAGGAAGAGGGAAAAGGGATGCTATCTGATGTATATGGAGGTTCCAGTTTGTCTGTCTTTCTTTTCTTTTTTAATAAGAGGGTAAATGGAGAGCTTTTTCTTTGAAGAGAATCATGTTTAAGCCTAACTTGGATGTTCTTTAATAGCGGTATTGAAATGGTATTAGATTCCATGTATTGACTGAAAAAAATTCTAAAGAGTTAGAGGGGCAGAAAGTAACAGGCAGAAATTATTGCAATGAGATGATGATAGTACCTGATGTTTGTACAGAAGAAATGTTAGTGTATTGCAGAAGTATACTCCAAACAGTCTGTATGAGCTAGAGCTTCATAAGCGATGTACTCAAATGTCACCTTCGAGGTTAACAACTGAAAGTTTTTATCTGTTAATGCCACATATGTAAGCACTATATACAATCATCACGTTTTGGATTTTCTTTCCTATCTCCCCCTTCTCGTACTTATGTTTGTTAGTACCCCTCCCCTTTTCTGTAGACATTTAGAAAATGCAATAAAAAAACCCTTTGGTTTTTTTGTTGTTTTTTTAAAGAAATCCGCATGGGAGGCCGGAGATCCAGTGCCTTGCTGGTGTGCTGCTGGTGGTGGTGGTGGTGGTGGGGAGTTGTGGGAAGGCCAGACCCAGCCACAGGGTGGACCGATAATGTTGCTGAGAGGCGAGCATGGGTCGTTTGCAGTTCACTCTTCCCTCCCCGAGGACATGTTCAGGAAGGTCATCATGTCTCTTTGGTACAAGAGTCAGTAAAGCCGAGGAAAAGAAGACGGGGGGAATGGATGGTTTATCTTAATCCTTTGGAAAGGGCATTCTGAGCAAGAAACTGTTGGCTGGGAAGAATACTGATATATGTTCTCCCCCTGCCCCCGAAGGAGGGGGTCTTGCGCCCGGCCCAGATGAAACCCTTGCAAGATCCAGGATTTAATCCTCAGTGTACTTTTCTTTTGTCATTCGCAGTCGTAGGAGGACTGTGAAGGGGAGACCTTCACTCGTTCCTTTGTGCCATTTTCCACGCCTGAAACAGACCCCCAGAACTGCTGCTTCTCCACTTGGGAAACTATATTGGCACCGTTCAGGTAGCCTATATGTTTCCCCAGTGGGGTAGAAGAACAGCGTGGGGCGGCAGGCCTTCATTGGCGGTTGGGAAAGAGTTCCGAGTCCTCTCCTCCCATCTGGCACCCCCGGTCCAAATCAGGACCACCCCGAGTCCAATATTTGAGAAGGAAAAAGTGCGCTGGAGATCCAGTCCAGGGTCTTCCAGTCTCTCACTTGGCAGGAGTCTTAGGGTGAGCCTGCAGTTTATTCTCTTGTGGGGAAACGGCTGTAATTTTTTTTGTCTTGCTTCCTGTGTCACATGACTTCATGTCTCTGGGACGCCTCAAGCGCTTCTCATCAATAAACTTATTTCAGAAGACAAAAGGCGTGTTTCCATTTTCTTGTCTCCCCTTCACCGTCTTTTCCTGAGGAAAGAGAGTCACAGCTTCGTTTCCTGTCAACAGGCGCCGGGGCTCAAACACACCCACCCAACAGCAGATGCATGTGCAACATGACAAACCTCATAAGAGGGCAGGATCCCACAATCCATCAGTGGAAGGGCCTGACAGTTGCCCACTTTCCCCCTGTTCCTCTCCTCACAGCAGTATTTCTGTAATGGGCTATGTGAGCCAGAGGCTGCTGTGGAGAGGGTGAAATTATCTCCACAGAGGATAATTTTTGCCTCCTTCCCCACCCACAACCCCAGGAATAAACCTGTGTCTGTGGATGGCGGAATCTAGGCCGTACTCTGTGACTGGTGCTCAGAGAAAGCTTATTGCAGTCGGGGAAACTGCTCCCTTATGTATTATGTTTAGCGCATCTCTGAGGGCAGCAAAGACATACAGATATGACCAATGGACACTTAATGGGTTTTCTGAGGACTCCAGACTCCACTCTCCAAGATCTACTCCCCCCTCCAGTCCTACAATTTCCCGCCAACTCCACTCCACTAGGATTCCCAGTGGGAAACTAAAAGGGGGTTGTGGGTACAGAATTCGGGCCTAGTAGAAACCCGCCAAAGCCTGGGTTGAAAACTGAGGAATCGTGAGGTAAACTGAAAGGAATATAATGACTTGCTGAGCAAAATGTGTTGAGAAAGAAAATAAACATTAGCCAGGTGTTGTGGAAAGCTCTGGTTTCAAGCAGTACGTGCCTCAAGAACACCTTCCCTCAAGCAGGTTTATAACTACACCACACTTGTTCTTAGCCGAAAAGCTGAGAAGTGAAGGCTTACAACATAGAACTACAGATTTTTGCTGCACCTAAAGTTCATGTGGGTAGCTGTGTCGGCCTGAAGAACCAAGTCTGAGTCCAGGGGCACCTTTAAGACCAACAAAGTTTAATTCTGGGTGTCAGCTTTCGTGTGCATGTATCTGAAGAAGTGTGTTCGCACACGAAAGCTGACACCCAGAATTAAACTTTGTTGGTCTTAAAGGTGCCTGACCAACAGGGCTGGCCGCCCGAATGCATCTTCTAAAACTTGCCAGTGGAGGTCACTGAAGAATGTATTTCATTAAGGCCAAACGTCTCCTTCTCCTGCCTGAAGGACAAGGTTGTTCTCCTTTCTTCAGGGGGTGGCCGTGTCGGTCTGTAGTAGAAGAGTTGGATTCAAGTCCAGGAGCACCTCAGAGGCCAGCAAGATCTTCAGGGCAGGAGCTCTTGAGAGCCACATGTCAGATTAGGAATGGAGAGGTCTGAGTCTGTACATTCCAGCCGGAACGCGTTAAAGGAAGGGCTCTGAGAAACAAAAGGGCTCGGTGCCCTTCCAGCCTGCGACTCATCCCAAAGGTTGCCAGCAGTGGGGCTAGGGTGAGTAACCCTCCTCCGTCATTGGCGTTGTGCAACGCCAGGTCTATTAATAATAAGACCATGGTCCTTCGGGACTTCATTACGGAACAACAAGTAGACCTGGCGTGCGTGATCAAGACTTGGGTGCGGGATGGAGAGACCTTAGCTCTTGTGCAGCTTGCCCCACCTGGATTCTCGGTCCTTCACCAATCACGAATGAGGGGGCGGGGGGAGGGGTGGCGATATTCGTGCGGGAGGCTTACTCCTTTAGGGCACTCCCCCTGTTGGAGATTGCGGGCATCGAATGTGTCGGTCTGGTGCTGGAGGCCGAGGAGAGTTTGGCGATCTGCCTGGTGTACCAACCGCCTAATGCACCGGACAGTAGCCTGCCGTCCCTGCTGGAGGCCGTAGCAGGCTGGGCAGTGGAGCACCCTAAGCTGATGGTTTTGGGTGACTTCAACGTCCATGCCGATGACGCGGCCTCTGGCCGGGCAACGGACCTGGTGGCGTCCATGGTGTCGCTAGGACTCTCCCAGTGGGTGTCGACCCCCACGCACCGGGCCGGGCACATGCTCGACTTGATCTTCACGGTGGGGATTTCAGTGGACCGGATGACTGCGATGGCAGTCCCATGGTCGGACCACTATGCCCTGAAGGCCCGGGTGAATGTCCCACCCCGACCCTGTATAGGCGGCGAGCGGATTTTGGCTCGCCTGCAGAGCCAAATGGACCCGATGCGGTTCCAGATGGCTCTGCGGGATCCGATGCCCCCTGGCGGCTCGTTAGATGACCTGGTGGAAGACTGGCACAGCCGACTTTCCACAGCCATCGACGAGATCGCTCCCAGGCGCCCTCTGCGCGCTCGCTCCAGGCTAGCCCCTTGGTACTCCCAGGGGTTGCAGCTTATGAAGCAGGAGATCAGACGGTTAGAGAGGCGGTGGCGCCGCGCTCGCGATGAGGGCAACGAGAGCATCTTATAGGACGTTTATGAGATCCTATGAGATGGCAGTCAAGGCTGCAAAGAGGAATTCTATGCAGCTACGATTGCATCTGCAAGCTCACGCCCAGCCCAATTATTTAGAACAATTCGGTCTCTGACAGCCCTGCCTCAGGGCAGACATAATAGTAGGGAATTGGAAATTGGCTGCGAGGCATTTGCGAGCTATTTTGCAGATAAAGTCTCGGCGCTCCGCCGCGACCTCCCCGCCACATTTGAAGCAGTGAGCGAACTCGAGGCCCCTTGCGCATCTTTGGGCGTGGGTTTAGAATGCTTTGATCGGCTCAGTCTGGAGGAAGTCGACAGATTGCTAGTATCTGTACGCCCAACCACATGCGACCTTGATCCGTGCCCCTCCTGGCTCATTAAGGCGGGCCACGAGGGGTTTCGTGGTGCCGTGGGGGAGATTGTCAACAAGTCCCTCTCGGAGGGACAGTTCCCCGAGGCACTCAAGGAAGCGATGGTCCGCCCTCTCCTGAAAAAACCAACCATGGACCCGGCGGAATTGGCCAGCTACCGGCCGGTGTCCAATTTGCCTTATTTGGGCAAACTGATTGAGAGAGCGGTGGCGATCCAGCTACAGGGCTTTCTGGATGACGCTTCCGTCCTTAATCCATTCCAGTCCGGCTTTCGCCCGGGGTACGGGATGGAGGCAGCACTGGTCGCCTTAACGGATGACCTCCGGAGGCATCTGGATCGAGGTGGCGTGGCAGCACTGTTGTTGTTAGACCTGTCGGCTGCATTTGATACAGTCGACCACCAGTTGCTGATCCGCCGCCTCGCCGATGTGGGGATCCAGGGGCTCGCCCTTCAATGGCTTGCCTCTTTTCTCCAAGGTCGGGGACAGAGGGTGGTGCTAGGGGGGCAGCAGTCCCGGAGGCACCCGCTTGAATGCGGGGTGCCTCAGGGGGCAGTGCTCTCCCCGATGTTGTTCAACATCTATATGCGCCCCCTCGCCCAGATTGCTCGGAGGTATGGGCTGGGTTGTCACCAATATGCGGATGACACCCAGCTCTATCTGATGTTGGGCGGCCAGTCGGACTCCGTCCCGGAAGATCTTCACCGGGCTTTGCAGGCTGTGGCTGGGTGGCTCCGGCGGAGCCGATTGAAGTTAAACCCTCCCAAGATGGAAGTCCTGTGCCTGGGTCGTACCGGCCGGGGATTGGGGCTCCCACTCCCGACCTTCGACGGGGCATTGTTGGTGCCAGCGCCGGAGGTTAGGAGTTTGGGAGTGTTCCTGGACCCCGCACTAACTATGGGGGCCCAGGTGGCAGCCACTGTCAAGTCGGCTTTTTACCATCTTCGACTGATTCGGCAGTTGGTCCCGTTTCTCGACCGCGAAGACCTGGCCACGGTGATTCATGCAATGGTCACCTCGAGGTTAGACCACTGTAACGCCCTCTACATGGGGCTGCCTTTGGGGCAAATCCGGACGCTGCAGCTAGTGCAGAATGCGGCAGCCAGGCTGTTGATGGGCACCCCTAGGCGGGAGCACATCCGGCCTGTGCTGAAGATAACCGGGCCTAAGAACACCAGCCAGGCCATCTCAGGTTCGTTTGCTGGCTCATCTGCCAGCGTTTGTTTATTTATTTACTATTTCAATTTATATCCTGCCCTTCCCGCAAGCGGGCTCAGGCTGGCGCACAACAATAAATCCAATATAATCCCAAAATAATTCAATCAGATTGTACAGGTTTTGAACCTCACTCATCCCCAATCCAGGAATAAGAGGCACAATTCCTGATACTCTGCCAGCATGTACAAGATTTTACTTTTCCCTCACTCCAGTCCAGGAATGAGAATACCAAAATCCCATATGCTCCAGGAACAGTTAAACAAACCCAAGAGTATGTCTGCACACAGTCCTGGCTTACCAGTAGTCACTGCCACCAAGATCTCTTACATCACGGTCCTCACCAAAGGCTCAGGAGCAGAGATCTAAACTCCTGCCTGGTCTAGAGGACTTAGCAATTTTACCAGCTCTGTGCCAGAGCTGCCAATGACTATTTAATCTAGTGGTAGCCACAGCAGCTGAGTCTGGCTCAGGCAACAAGATTTAGGCTTAGAAATCGAGTTGCAACACAGGACACAAACTCAAATAATATTGATCAGATATTATCTTTAGTCAAAGCAGAAGCATGCATATATCATAAGACCTGCAGAGGTAGGAAAACAAATAAGATCTATAGCTTGTTCAGTTCTAACTATACATAGAGGTATTCATAGTTTCCAGTCATTCAGAGATACCAGATAATTCAATGTCCTTTGTGTGACCAGGGAATCTTGAGGGTGTGCCACATGATTGCAGTGGGCAGTTAAGTCCAGCTTGCTGCCCACTAGTAAAATTCCATGTCGCAGGTATGTAATCCAAAGGAGAACTCTCTCTCAGAAAGGAGCTCTCTTTCCAAGAAAACTATCCCCCTCTTCCCATAGGGTGACTACAATTCCCTCCCTTTCCCATCATAATTGAATATGGCCTTTTACCCAATTATGAGAGGGTGAAGGGGTGTGCCCAAATATCCAGTTACAGTCATTGCGTACATGACTGAAGCCATGTCAGAGGAGCTTTGATGAGTTAATGTTTAGGACAGCTGTGTCCCCCAGCTTGGGAAGACACTTGAATGTCTACTCTTCCCAGCAAAGGTGTCAAAGTGCCTTGTGTATGGATCTGGCATTCCATCTGTTGCAGGTGACAAAAGTCCCATGAACTTGTTAGCAGCTAGGCCATTTGGCCCTTTTCTTATACACAGATAACAACTGTATTAAATCAATTCAATAAAACCAATTTAAAACTTTTAAAGTGGGCAGTGCAGCATATTCCATTTCAGTTTATATATGTCTTCAAATGTCAGCAAAGCTCTTCCACTCTTTACCTCAAACAAACAGGTCAGTCCCTATGTAAAAGAATAAATGGACATTAAAAACCACGACATTCAAAAACCAGTGGGAGAACCTTTTAATCTTCTGGGTCATTCCAATAAAAACATAAAACATGTTGGATCAGACCAATGGCACATCCAGTCCAACACTCTGTGTCACACAGTGGCCAAAAACCTGGTACTATCAAGAGGTCCACCAGCGGGGCCGGAATTTCAGAAGCTTTCCCACTGTTGCTCCCAAACTCCAAAAATACAGAGCATCACTTGCCTCAGACACAGTGTTCCATCTAGAAGAAGAAGAAGGGATTGGATTTATACCCTGCCCTTCACTGCCCAAAGGCGTCTCAGAGCGGCTTACAAACTCCCTTCCCCTCCCCACAACAAACACCTGTGAGGTAGGTGGGGCTGAGAGAACTCTGACATAAACTGCTCTTTTTCAAGAACAGCTGTGCCAGAGCTTGTGACTGACCCAAGGTCACATCAGCAGGTGCAAGTGGAGGAGTGGGGAATCAAACCTGGTTCTCCCAGATTAGAGTCCGCGCACTTAACCACTACACCAAACTGGCTCATGATCCTCTGCTCCATATGTTTATCCAGTGCTGACCGAAGAGTGGCAATCCTCAGACATATACATTTCAAGGGGAAATTACAATGCAAGACTGCTGAAGTTGAATTCACTAGTTGGGAGCAATGGACCCCCTCCAGGGCTGAATAGGGACATAGGATTCTTATCTCACTACAGATGCTGATTTTCTGCCCCTGAGCATTTCCCCTCTGCTCTAACCAGGCTGGTTGCAATATGCATGGTACTTTTGCCCTAACCCTAACCCTTTACAAGGATTCTTTACAGCAACTCTCCCTCCTTCTGACTGGAATATAGAGACTCAGATGTCCATTCCTATTCTGATGTAGGGGAGCTTTGACTTTCCAGAGCTCATACCCTGAAAATCTTGATGGTCCCTAAGGTGGTCCCAGACTCTAATCTAAAGGTTGGTCTTACCTAAATGATCGGTTAGAGTTCCATCTGTGTGAAATCTGTTGTACAGATTTGAGGACTCTGGACTTCGGGTTTCTTGAGGAGGCCCAGAGTACCCTCCCAAGCCCATCCAAAATGCCCCTTTTTAAGCCGAGAACTATAGATGTGGTAACCAGGCAGAGAACAATTAAACAAACGGTTTCTTAATATGGTAATGGGGCAAGGAAAACAAGACAAGGTGCTTTAAAATATATAACAGTGTTTAAAGGCAAAACAAATCTAACATGACTACCTATTTCACTTAACTAGTTACTATTTCAAGGCCCACAGCCCTCTTATACCAGGACTCCTGCCTGTACTCACTCTGTCCCAAGTGAGGGATCTTTCTTCCAGACCAGACTGTCCCCTCAGTGTAACTCTGTGAGAGGGAAGAACACAGAAGAGAAAAAGAACCCAGTTTCACAGCTCAGAAAGCTTAAGTTACATCTCCTCGCACAATTTTACTACTGAGCAGCGAAGCTGGACTCAGCTGCCCACAGCAATCATATGGCTCATCCTCAAGATTCCATGGTTACAGAATGGACTTTGAATGATCTGGTATCTCTGAATGACTGGTAACTATGAATACCGCTATGTGTAGTTAGAGCTGTCTATGCCATAAGCGTGATTTGTTTTATTCACCTTCTTGCTAGTCTCTTGATATATGCATGCTTCTGCACTGAATAAAAAGTAATATATATAACCAATATTATCTGGACTTGTTTCCTATGTTGCAACTTGACTTCTAAGCCTAAATCTTGTCACCTGGTAGGCATTACATCAGCAAGGAAGCTTGGGGAGCTGAGTACTCTTTGTTCTGAGCCTCCAGTTTTAAAGTTTCATAGGGGTGCTGAGGCCATGTTTAGGTCTTTTGCCTGAAGTGCTTTCCAAGTTTCATTTAGTCCAGGATATTACCCTCCCTATTTTTTTCCCTGACCTGAAAGATGCAGCAGAGAGAGTACTTCACTCATTGGATGTCAGGAGAGCTTTGTTATTTTTCTTAGAAAGAATGAAACCATTTAGACAAGACGAGTCTTTTTGTTTGTTTTGCCAGTCCCAAAAAAGGGAAGGTCGCAATATCACAGACCTTATCCCGCTGGGTGCTCTCTGCAATACAATTGGCTTACATACAGTCATGAACACAGTGTCCATTGCACACATTAGAGAACATTCAATGAGGGTACAGGCCTCCTCTGCGGTGGTGGCATTTGGATTACTCCTGCTGGAGGTGTGCAGTGCGGTGACGTGGTCCGCACTGTTGACCTTCATCCACCATTATGCAGTAGACGTCGACTCTCGGAGTGAAGCGGCTGTGGGAAAAGCAGTCCTGCAATCGTTGTTCCATTAGGGAGTCCACACCCTCCTCCATGATGAGTCTTCTTGCTAGTCTACCATGTGGGACTGCACAGAAGCCATGACGATGAAAATAGGGTTGCACTTACCTGTAACTGTTGTTCATCGAATGGCCTTCTGTGCAGGTACATGTCCCTCCCTCTGTCCCCACTGTGGGCTTTCTTGCAGTACAATAAGTCAATACTTATTTTGGCAGTGGACAGAGAACTGAGGAAGGAGTGCTCTTCCCCCATGGTTAGCTGACTTTGGGCGTGAAATTCAGCAATCTCTCCGGGGGGGAGGAGCACTCCTGGGAACCTGGAACTTTCTTGATAGCTGACTTTGGGCGTGAAATTCAGCAATCTCTCCAAGGGGGGAGGAGCACTCCTGGGATCCTGGAACTTTCTTGATAGCTTCCTAGTTCCTCTCCGTGGTAGGCCTGTGACTGCACAGTCCCATGTGTGGGACACACAGAAGACCACTTGATGAATAACAGTTACAGGTAAGTGCAACCGTGTTATCTCTTGTTTGCCTTGGTAATTTGGGGAGCCAGAAATTCAAATTAACTGTAGGAAAGTGTACACTAGGAACTGTAGGAAAGTGTACACAATTCCAGAAATAATTTCAGATATTCTCAGAGTTAAACCAGAATTCAGGAGGAGTGGAGCGCTTGGTCGAGCAAAATTGTAATGTGAAGAATGCTGTAAAGAAAATAATTGATTTTGGAACAATGGCAACATAAAGGCTTCCGACAACAACCTCCAAAAGCTAAAAGGGACAAAAAGGTCCCATTTATACATCCCTAATCAATTAAAAAAACCCTCCACTAATAACATTGAAATAAAACCTAGCAGAAAGCAGTAGCCCAAAAAGGAAGGAAGGAAGGAAGGAAGGAAGGAAGGAAGGAAGGAAGGAAGGAAGGAAGGAAGGAAGGAAGGAAGGAGGGAGGGAGGGAGGGAGGGAGGGAGGGAGGGAGGGAGGGAAGGAAGGAAGGAAGGAAGGAAGGAAGGAAGGAAGGAAGGAAGGGGGGAGGAATATGCCAGAACTTGTTCTGTGGATTCCAGAATTCTAGGCCTGTTGGATATTCAGCAGAGTAAAAGCAATGCAGCACATATGTGTATTTAGCTTTAAGAAAAGTTTGCCAGAAAAACAAGGGAAGAGTTACATGGGATAAAAACAAGATTCAGACTAACTAGTTCTAAGCTCCACCTTATTTATTTAATTATTGATTAGATTTATACCACGCCCTCCCCACCAAGGCAGGCTCAGGGCGTCTTACTCTTCTTTTTCAATCTAAGAGTAGAACAAATGAAAGAAAAATTCCTCCCAAAGTCGCACCCCCTGTGTTTGTGCCAAACAACATGCAGCATCTTCCAATATACTGATCAGCCAACAGCTGAGCTTAATCCCATCTCATTAGGAATAGCACCTCCTTCTTTCTGGCGGGAAGTACCTGCCTAACACCTAACGGGCCTATGCTAACTAGCTAACGTGAACATATACAGACAACAGTTTAACTCTTTCATGACAGAAGGAATGAACTTGCAAACGTTCTGGTTTTGCTTTTTAAAGTAAGTTTCTAGTCCCTTGCACTTTGCCATCTGTCGGCACATGGCTGCTTTTAGTAGGGAGTTGCCAAATTTCCCAGAGAGTGATTCTTCTCTTCCCACTCTGCAGGCATCACCTTCTGGTCCATTTCTGCCTTGTGTCGGGACAGCCTTGACCCACTGTATGCCTACTCCCGAATTGTCCTGCTCCACCAGGTGTTCGTTGCATCCTCCATGGACCAGTTTGCCATCTTTGGCCTCAACCTTCCTCCCACAGGAGCATCTCCGCCTCATCCCCATCTTGGCCAGGCTCTTCTCCATCAGCAGGTAAACCACCATCTCTTTGAGTCCCCCAGCCTGGATTCCCACCTGCAGAGCCCTGCTGGTTCAGCCCAGCACGCTGTTTCCCACAGTGGCCCACCAAAGTGCTCGCAAGCCAAGACATGGAGGCCCAAACCACCTCAGTCGCTGCCTCCCTCAGCAACTGGTACCCTGAGTTACTGAGGTGGATGGACCAATGGCCTGTGTTCATACCCGTGTGGGTGGTGGTGGAGGAGCCTAATAGACAGGGGATGGAGCTGATAGAAGACACACCCATATGGGGTATAAAATAGCCCCCCTCCACTTTTGACTTATGGACCTGCGATCTCTGCTTCCCTTGGAAACCCAGAAGATGATAAACTTTGCCGCCGCACATGAGGATGAGCCCTTGTGGATATGAGCCAAAACACCTCATTAGATTAAGGCCGGGGTCCCCAAGGGGGGGCTCCTGCTGAGTTTTTCAGAAAGCGGCTGGGGCTGTTGTAAAGTAGGGCTTGTTATTGGTTGCCCTTACTCAAAATGAGCAGGTTTTCCACAGCTGCAATCCCAGCTGCAGCCACTGGGGGGTCAGGAGGACTGGTAAGCATGGGGGGCTTTCTTTAATCACTATGTGGTTCCATTTCTCCTCTCCTGCCTTCCCCCAAGTTTCTTTTGTATTATCCTCCCCTCCCAACATTCCTTGATTTCTTCTTATCCCCCTTCTTTGAGAAACAAGATTTCCACATTTCACAGGAAAAAAGTATTTTAACCCACCCATCCCACTTATTAATATGAGAAAATTCTTGAAAACTATGGATGTATTAGATCCAAATCAAGTATGTTTGCCAGGTGGAACTGACACAATTCTCTTGGTAGACGAATGTTCTTGCTCAACATAAGGCTCCTTCATGCGGTCCTTGTGGAATAAATTGAAGCAGAAAGGGGGTGGAGGTAGGGGTAGGGCCGCCATTTTGCTGTCTGGGACGGAGGGGGGGGTGTCCCCTGCCCTTGGCTCTTGTTTCCTGCTGCCCCTCTTGTAGTCGGTAGAATAAAAATTTTTTAAAAAATGGCCATCAGGGTAATGGAGTATCATCACTCCTGGGGAAAACCCAGCAGTGACATCAGTTCACTCTAGGGATTCCTGGAAACACTATGGTTTCACCATAGAGTTTCTGGCAGTTCCTAGAGAGATGCGATGTGGTGCCCAGAGGAGAACCCATAGCTCAGTGGTTGAGCACTTGCTTGGCACGCAGAAAGTGCTGTGTTCAAAATTCCGGGTAAAAGCTCTCAGGTAACAGAAGCTGGGACCCTGGAGAGCTGCTGCCAATCAGAGGAGACCCTACAGGGTCCAGTGGACCATGGCAAGGCTGCTTTGGTGATCCACTGTCCCCACGACTCATCCCCTTCTTCTCCCTCCTGTCTCCTCTGCCCTACAGGTTCTGCTACTGGCTGGCCTTGCGCCACTGCAGCCCCTACTGAAATTTTGGCTTTGGACTGGCCTTCTTCCCCAGCCTCTGCATGACTGTCTACAATCTCTACTGCCTCTATGACATAGGCTTTGGTTTCCTTTTCATGCCTGCCCCGTCAGGTTACGCCCACCCCACTGCTGCTCCAGTGTTACCCAAAGAAGCAGTCGCCAATGAGTTGGGTGGAATGAGAGGTGCAGGGTGTTTCCTGCATTCTCCACCATTAATCTGTTACCCAAAGGGACAGTCTCCATTTAGTTGAGGGGAATTAGCAAAAGGAGACTGTGCAAGAGGAGGCAACGGGGATCTCAGTCCAAAGCCTTTTATTGGCATATATATAAGGATACAATAGTCTAGAGCATCAGGGATCTAAACACCAGTGTCTCTGGGATTATCCTTGTGAGAACTCTCAGAATAACCAGCAATTTGTTCAAATTAAAGAGCCTTTTTCTTAGCAAGGTAAATGAGAAAAAAGATTAATTCAGCAAAACATACAAGATTCTGGTGCTAACTGGAAAAGGCAGGAAGGACTAGGGTAGCAGCATTTAAGAATAGGGCAATATTTACCAGTCCTGGAGAGGTCCACGGAAGCTCCAGAGCTAGAGAGAAACAGACAGTGTTTCATTCTGTGAAGGAGAGGAAAAGAAACCCACAAAATGGGTATGTGGTCGGTACCAGGAAAACACAGAGAGAGCAGATTTTCAGGGCTTATTTTTCTAGGAAAATTGTGCCCCATGGCAGAGTTAAGCTGGGTGTGTCCCTTCCATTGAGGAGCTTTTTGAGAACAATTGTTATGACTGCTTTATCGGGGTGAAACAAAGGTTTGGGTCATAGCTTGATGGCCGCTAAAAATCCTATTGATGACCCAAGGAAAGTTTGAGCAGACAGATGACACTGCCATAAAGACATTAAGTAGAAACAAAACTGTGTAGAATTATCTGTGCATAGAATTGTCTAAACAATGTGTATATTATTATTTTATTATAAAATTATATTATTACAGAATGTGTATAGAATTGTCTAAACAATGTCAAATAAATTCCAACAATTTTTATATAAGGAAAATTTATTTCTGTGTTATTTTTAATTAAATACATAAAAAATTCCCCAAATACAAGGCTCAATGTAAGCATACAATATACACGCTGTAATGGTTTTTTATCCACGGCGTTCACTCAAGATACACTTCATATGAAGACTACAAGATAAGAATCCAGTGTGAATGAAGGTTCACATCATTTCCTCACACATTGGCTAGCTGCAAAATCTTGTGTTCCATCCCAGCTTCCTCAAAGGGAGAATCACGCAATCTGGATTTTTTTACAAACAATTGACCCAAATAATTTGAAATCAAAGCAAAACACACACTTTGCAAAAATAAGCTGACACAGTTTTGCTCACCATCTGCGATTCTCAAATATAATTCATCTGTGTTTCTGAAGAATTTCAAACGAATGAATCTAGTAAGAGTAGTTCAGATTTAAAGCAAATACATGTCCCAATTAACCTAAAGTAGGTGTGTGTCTTATTGTTACATACTTCTCAGTTTTTAAAGAGACGCTCTCCTAAAAAAACAGCTGTAATCCAAATTTTTAAATGAGAGGGTGACAATGTGTTCATGTTTTCAATTTATAAATCCATTTCACCTCTTGCTGAAGTAAAGTTTTACCAACATCAGTGTTATTATACATATATCCTTGGAATCTGTATAGAATAAAAAACTGAAGGGAATCAGGATCATGCTTGCAATTAACAAAATGGTCAATGAGGAGCGCTTCAAAATTTGGACTACGAATTCTGGACTTGACCGGTCTCACAGTACTTCCAATATATACAAAAATTACATTCGCTGATTATACAATATATGCATCTCTTTGTTTTACAGTTTGTAAATGTGTCCAAATCATCTTTAGCACCAGTAATCGGATGAATAAATTCTTTAATTCCCAAAGCCATAGGGCAAGCAGCACATGATTGGCATTTATGAGGACTTCTAGGTTCCTATGTATTCCTAGGCATATTTAAATTATCAGATCTCATAAGAACATCTGGTTCTTTTAAAACTTGTTCTAGGTGGAAGTTAGCAACCTGGGGGTCTTGTACTGCATGCCAGTATCAGCCTATAATTATGTTGATGGCATATGCACTCTGAGAATATTCAAAGGAACAAACTATTCTCTCATAAGATTGTGATCCCTGAACTTGATTGCTAGTAAATGAACTCTTTCTATCTACGAGAGAAGCTGTCTTCCATGCCTTATTAATAACACATAACGGGTAACCTCTATCTACAAATTGTTCACTCAGCCTAATACTGTCTCTCTCAAAATCCTCCTGAAAAGTGGAATTGCATTTCAACCGCAAAAACTGACCATATCCGATGTTATTTTTCATATGGGGAGGATGAAAGGATCGGTAATGCAAATATGTGTTGCAGTCTGTAAGTTCTTAAAAAGTGCGGACCGCCAAATGATTTCCTGCCATTGTCCAAAAAAGTAACCATATCCAAATCACTATTTGCAGTGAACTTGATGGTTTCATGTAATCCATTCAACCAAAGACAGAAGTCAGCCAATCTCTCTTTGTTGTTGAATCCTAAGAAGAGATCATCAATCAATCTTTTACAGAAAACCATCTCATTACAAAAAGGATTAATATCCTTATTGTAAATATATTTTTCTTCAAACCATGCCATGAATAAGCTCGCGATACTGGGGGCAAAGGGGCTCCCGACAGCTACCCCTCTGACTTGCGAATAGAATCGTTCCCGAAACCTAAAGTAACTTTTTCCCAAGATGAGATCAATCAATTGTAACAAAAAAGAACTATGTGGAACAGGTTTGGGTCTTTTATCAAGATAAATCTCCACTGTACATCTCTCACTTCCCCATGGAGCTATGCGACTATCATCCATGTCTGAACACTGGCCTGGCCTGCCCAGGGCCTGGTAGTGCTTGCCCCCGGAAGCTCTGAGCATGAGGAGGGGTCCAGCTGCTAACACCGACCCTCGGAGGGACTGTTGCGAAGGGTTTTTTTCATAAACAATTTTATTTTTATAAAAGACAGAAAAGAAAGACACTAACGTACATACAGAATCGGGGGTTCCATTCACAACATTGTTTTGTCTGTTAAGTTACCTCATACATTGACTAGATATATTTTTTATTTTTTCCACCTTGTATTTTTGACTAAATCTTTGCTCAAGGGACTGTTGCAAAGGTTTAAACAATTCCTCCACCAGCCACAAACTATAAAATAAGCTTCCCTGATTTTTTTTCTTCCCCGTGCCAACTTTCAACAGCACCTTTTTGGTTTCCCTTAAACTGTGATTGTATAATGGGACTTCTATGTACAGAAGTCATCTCGGTCAGAAGCAGCTGCTGCTAAAGGACCAAGCAAGAGGAGCAGGTGTTGCAGAGTGACTGAGAGAAGCAGGCGTAATCCAGGACAAACAAACATTCAGATCTTGGTTTGTCATAAACTGACTCAGGTGACACTTTCTCTCTGCCTTGGTCACCTCTCTGTAGTCTAATGATTAGAATACTGGCCTACTGTACAAGGGTGTAGTTAGGATTTACCGTAAGTGAGTGAGGATTACAACAAGAAAATGTCCTTGAAGCCATATCCAGTTGATGATATTTGTTTCCACCTGCCAGAACTGTTTTTGATGTTTGGGTTCCATTGTGAAATTTGAGAGTATTTCTGAGCACGTACAGAGAGAATAGGATTTAATTTCTCCCAAGGTTCACTAGTATTTAGCACTGCAGAATTTTCACTGCTGAGTGCCAGGCAATTAATCATACAGGATATTTCTGAGCACTGCCAAAATGTCTGTTTTCCCCTTTCCCCTCTGGGACTGGGAGAAGGAAGAGAAGCTTCAGACTTCGAGACAGAATTTGAACCCCTGTAACCTCTCATTTTTAAAACTGGGTGGTCTCAGACCGTCATGGTACCTCTCTTTTAATTTGCTGATTAGATATGATATAGTTTTAAATTTCTTGTTGTTTCTTTCCCTCAGTCAAAGTATCCATCGCTGCCACCAGGAATTTAATTCCAGTCTGTAATTAACCTTTCCCACAGAATTGTGCCCAAGCTCGAAGGCTCTTTCGCTGGACTATGTGGTTTTGAGGATGACACTCTTATATTTTAAACAGCTTATGACTCTGGGTTAACAATAAACAAGACAAAACTTTATTGGTAAAAGAAGTGTGTTGGTTACAAGATGTTTTGTTAAGTTGCTCAGTAAAATCTTTCCCTTTTCATTCATGTCTCTGTCAGCTTTTCCCCTCACACTCTTAAAACATTCTATTAAATTTTGCCTAATATGCCTCGTTAAGTATATTTTCTTCCTCCTTTAGAATCTCAGTGCCTTTCACAGCACTTCTATATGATTCTAATGAGAAGACTGTTGAAGTGTATTCTCCCTCCGGTCTCTTCCAATAAACCCATAAGGGTGACCTCCTCCACATCCACCTGTCTTGACAATCTGTAAGGTACCGTCCTCCCTGGAGTAATAAGGCCTCAGCATATGCATGTGACCAAACTTCCACCTCTGGTCATTTTTGTCCCTAGAGATCATGTATGTGTATGGATCTCAACTAACCCTTACTACAAGCGGTCCTTCCCAGGCTGTTTTCGACTTACTGGTTTTACAGGTAAAAATACCTTCACTTGCTCTCCCACTTCAAAAGCTCTTTGCCTGGCATTCCTGTCATACCAGAGTTTCTGTTTGTCCTGTGCACTGGCCATAGTACTCTGGACCTGCCTCATCATTGCTTCCATTTTTCCTCGGAGACTTAAGACATAATCCACGACAGATGTTTTCCTTTCTGATATCTTTCCTCCCCATTCCTCTTTTACTAAATTAAGAAGTCCCCAAGGATAACGCCCATACATCAGTTCAAAGGGGGAGAATCCTGTGGACTCTTGAGGTACCTCCTTATATGCGAATAGAAAATAGGGAAGCTTGTCATCCCAGTCATTTGGGTGATCTTACACATATGCCTTAATCATGCCCTTTAAACTGCCATTGAACTTTCCCACGAGACCACTGGTCTGGGGGTGAAATGCAGTGGTCTTCAAATGCTTGATGCCACAACATTCCCATATGGCCTGCATGATTTCAGGTAGAAACACTGTGCCTTGATCAGATAGTATTTCAGCAGGGAATCCTAATCTCAGAAAAATCTTTAAAAGTGCTTCTGCAACTGATTTCATATCCACAGAAGGGAGTGCCTCTGCCTCTGGGTATTTAGTTGCGAAGCCTGTTAGTGTTCGGATGTATCTGCGTCCCTTTCTGGTGGGTTTGGGGAGTGGTCTCACTGTGCCAGTTCCCGCTCTCTGGGAGGCTTCTCCAGTTAGGGGTAAGGGGTTGAGAGGAGCTCTTACTTTATGCCCGTGTTTCCCCACCTTCTGACAAATCTCACGGCTTTGGCAATACTTTTCCACGTCTCGTGAAAGTCTAGGCCAGTAATAGTCTTTCATGAACCTTTTCTTAATTCCTAGATGACTTGCACATGGGATGTCTGTATATTTTAGGAACAACTAGTTGTTTGACAGGCTCCCAGTTTGACTTGATCCCTTTTGGTTTCCAAATTGTGTAAATTACCCCATTTCACCACACAAAATTGTCTGGTTCTGTCTGTCTTTCTGCCTGGCTTTCTCTCTTATGACCTTTCACTCAGGGTCTGTTTTAATTTCTTTCTTAAACTCTTCAGAGTTTTCATTTATGCATCCTCCTTTTTCTTGGGATACTTCAGCAGTACGAACAGGGATTTCTGAATCTCTGGGGTGATTTCCCACTAAAGGTGCCACGGGATTGCACCGCCGTTTGCCCCGAGATTTTTAGTCAATTTCACACCCGAAGCCGCGGGGCTGCATTTTGACCCGCGGCTTCGCCCGATTTCCCCCGCAGTTTCGTAATCCTGTTTTTTGAGGATTACAAAACTGCGAGGGAAATCGAGCGAGGCTCACGGGTCAAAATGCAGCCCCGCAGCTTCAGGTGTGAAATTGACTAAAAATCTCGGGGCAAGCGGCCACTAGCCCCGTGGCAGCTTTAGTGGGAAATCACCCTCTGTCTCTCCTTTCCTCCTGCAATGCATCAATTGTGTCTGTTGCTAAGATACCCAGGGGCCTGTTTTCTGGGCCTGTTGGTTCGCCTTGAGGCAAATCTTTTGAGTCTGCACGTATTCGAATCCTTGCCTTTGCTGTTTTCTGTTTTTTAATAACTGCTACAGGGAAATAGTCTTCTTTTCCCCTCCAGTTAATTTTCAGCTGTGCTAATGGCACGCATTTAGAATTTCCCCGAACACCTTGTAAGGATATATGCTTATCTGGAATCATGTTTTAATTGTTAACCAATGTGCCTAGAATGGCTAAAGTATCTCTCCCATTTATTTGCACCACCTCTCTCAGTTCAGGATCTTGTGCAGTCTTATGTATTTTTTACCCCACTCAAGTATACTGTTTCTTCTGTGTTTATGGGTAATGGAGTGTTTTTACTGGTTCTTTCAGGTGTGTCTGTTGAGCTGTTGGAGTCTCTAGCCTCTTCTCTCTCATTCCCTGAGCTAGTTCCAGTGACCCTCTGTACATGCTCAAGTGTGGTCTGTTTGGGTTGGTTCTTTGTACATCTGTCAGATAAATGCCCTTTTTGACCACACAAAAACATTGTCTATCTTTCCAATATCCACCTTTGTTTCCTTGTATACTTTTATCGTGTCTTTTTGTAATCTCAGTTCTCTCATATATTCCTTTCCTTTCCTCCTCTTGTCCTCTCCTTGATTTAAAAGCTGGTTTATAAGGAAAGTCTTTATTTTCTTGGTGGTCCCAAGAACCTCTGTTTTAAGTATTAACTTATCAGCCCAATCTGCTGCCTGTTTGACATTCTCTGGATGCTTATCTTTTACCAGAAGCCTGATCTCTGAGGGAAGTTGAAATTAAAAATTGATCCAAAATCATTATTCCCTCTTTAGAGCTAGCTTTGGCAGATGACATCCACTTATCAAAATAGTGTCAGTTTGTCACTAAATGACTTAAGTGACTTCTCTTTCTGTGGTACTAGACTTCTAAACTACTTTCTGAAGTATTCAGCACCTAATCTGAATCTGTCATATGCTGCCTCTTTATATTCAGCATAGACAACAGGTTTATCTGAAGGAAATGTGTTGTAGATTTCAGCCAATTCTCCTCTAATTAAAGTGGGTAAATACTTTATATATTGTGTCTGGTATTCCCCAGTTCTGAGAAGACCTTTAAAAGTTGTCAGGAAGGTTTGTGGATCCCCTGATACATACACCATGAAATCTTTTGGGGGTAACCTGAGGAAAATCAACTCTGGGTTCAGGGTTTCCCTACTTTTTATACCCATTCTTAAGTCTCTCTCTTTCTAATTGTAATCTTTCTGCTTCCAAAGTGGCTTGTCTTTCCATCTCTTGAGCTCTGAGATTAATTTCTCGAGTTCTAAGTTTTGCTTCAACTTTCCACTTTTCTCTCAGAAACTCTAAATATTCTGGACTGGGGTTATATATCTCCTCAGGGTTTCTCTCAGCTGTGGTTCTACTGTCAGACTCCTGCAGCAATCAGAACCAACAACTCGCTTCTTTGAAAAGGAAGTTTATTGATCAGTATTGGCAGAATATCTATACTTCAGGTTCTGTGCTGAAACTGATGGGAAAAGCGCAGGATGGGAAAGATATACGGGATTCAAAGCAGGTCAGAGGGGCGGCAGGGAGCCGATAAAGGTGACTAGTGGGACCTGCCAGAAAAGTAACTGCCTCTGTGTTACAAGGGAAGATGGTACCAAGGTCAGGCACATAAACTATAGATAACAGCATGGGAATGTGAAAGTAACATTCCAAGGATCCCTTCCGCCCTCCCCTCAGCCTCCTCAATACATGGCAGCGAGCTGACATCTACTAGTGTCCATGCTACTATGTATAAGAATAACTTTTTCCCTCATGAGGTAAATTTCTTTGCACTTCTGAATCAGAGCCGCTTCCTTCATTCCTAGAAACTGTCATTTTTTCCCTTTTTCTATTTCTTTCTACAATTTTATTAAACCTCACAAGAGTATGTTTTGTTAGAATTCTACTAATTTCTTTATGTCTTTTCCGTTTATCAGAATGTTTTATATCCCTTGAGTCTTTTCCCTTCCTCAGACTGTTTTATATCCCACTGCTAAGCCAACACGTGTCATGGAACCGCTCTTCTATTTTGTGTGGTTAGGTGTGATGTAGTTTTAAATTTCTTGTTGTTTCTTTCTCTCACTCAAAGTATCTATTGCTGCCACCAGGAATTTAATTCCAGTCTGTAATTCACCTTTCCCACAGAATTGTGCCGAAGCTTGAAGGCTCCTTCGCTGGACTATGTGGTTCTGAGGATGACACTCTTAAACTTTAAACAGCTTATGACTCTGGTTAACAATAAACAAGATAAAACTTTATTGGTAAAAGAAGAGTGTTGGTTACAAGATGTTTTGTTAAGTTGCTCAGTAAAATCTTTCCCTTTTTACGTAGGTCTCTGTCAGCTTTTTCCCCTCACACTCTTAAAATACTCTGACTGTATTATATTTTGTCTAATATGCCTCCTTAAGTAGATTTTCATCCTCCTTTAGAATCTTAATGCCTTTCACAGCACTTCTATATGATTCTAATGAGAAGACTGCTTCTCAGACTCTGTAGACTGACCACAACTGACAGCCGCTGACTGAACCCTCTGCCTTCTCTGTCTACACACACACACACAGAGACCTCCTAGCTCCACCCACACACTCGCAGTCACCAACCAATCACCTCACTCACTCATCTCCCTCTCCCCCCCCCCGTTCTTCTGACACTTACCAACCATTTAAAGAAACAAACGCATACATCTTGAAATCATTACACAGACCTATTAGTTGTTTAAAAATTCCAGGGTTTAAGAAATAAAAACTTGCACTGAACACGCGTAGCTTGTATTTCTTCAAGCCGACTGGAGAACTGGCAGGGGAGCCGGGGCAACATCCCTCTGGTCAAAAATGGGTCACGATAGGTAAGATATCCCAAAACAATGAAGGGAGAAGCTTTAACCGTTGGCTATGAACTAATCAAAAGCAACATACTTCTTACTAGCTAGTCAGCTAGTAAAGTTCCAACAGCTGGATTACATGGCTCAACAAGGGAAATCAAACATATTCATGGTCTATCGCTAGCCAAATGAAACCACCGTGTTCAGAGGTAGCATACCTCTGACTACCAGCATAACAGGCAGAAAAGATGGATGGGAATGGGGTAAAGGGTAAGTTAAGCAGAAAGGGGACCATTATAACGCTCCCTGTAAGCTGCGGAGTATTGGGAGCAACAATCCTACTTTGTGAGTTCCTGGCATTAAAGCTGTGAGCGAGCGTTTTGGCTACTGAGTAAATTAGTTTGCTTTGGAGCCATCCCTCCTGAGCTAAGACAACGTGTGAGCTGGAGGCTAAAAAACTGTGAGCTGCTCACACTAACTCAGCTCAGAGGGAGCACTGGACCATTATATATATCTATATTTAATTGGAGCTAAAAGTACTGAGTTTTAATGTTCCAGCTATGGGGAATTTCCCCCATTATTTAAAGGTTGCATTTCCCCCTGACTTTGTTACAGGGCTTTGAAATTTCGATGTATGTTAAAGGAGATGTGGGACCAACATCTCCCCCACCGCCACCGCCTGCTCCTCCAGGGAAAGTATAACAGCACTAGCTCCATCCAGTTCTCCTGGGTTCATCATTCCAGGTTGAAATAAGAACTTCTGGGATTACAGGGAATTATGCTGCACGGCTTTATAATCCAGTTCAGTGCTCTTTCCTCACACCAGAGTAGAAGAGGAAAAACAAGCCAGAAAACCGGAATCGGGCCTGCCGTTTTACACAAAAAGATTAGCATTCTCTGAACCAATATGAGAATCTGTTAAGCAGAATAAAAGCCTTGGTTTTGATGTCAGGCTTTGAAAAAGGATTCTGCCCTTGTTCCATTCCACTTACAGGACACCCCCTTCCCTCCATATTTTCGATCTACTGATGGAAAGAAGAAAATAAGCACCCCCACTCTGCAACCCCCCCCCAGATTTTTAAAAATGATCTATAAAGATGTGGGGTCTCAGTTGAAAGATCTCAGGGAGCAGGTATTGGAGAAGGCCTTCCATCGGTAGCGGATTGGACCACCCTGAGTAAGATGGACAAAAGGTCTGACTTGGTATGGATTTATGTTTCAGAGCTTCTATAGAGAGAGGGTGTTTTCTTTTCCCTGCCTGCGAAACGCAGCTCTTGAGAAGAGGACTCTGGAAGAGATGGACCTCTGGCCCGATCCAGAACTCTTTTGACATCATAGATCTAACAGTCTTCTGGCCCAGATCTGCGGATACTTACATAGGCGGAAACTTAATATCTGCAGATCGGGGTCCCGTTGACAGGAAACAGTCCTGCAAAGTTTGGAGGACACCCACCCAGGTTTGCAGAAAAATCTGAAAAATAAATTGGGGTTTTTTAAAGCCCCTCCCCCAGACAAGAGTGCGTGTGCAGACAGGAAGAATCACATGTGGGGGAGGGTAATGGGATGGCTGATCCCACAAGTTTCCTCTTTGTACTAAAACGGGATTCAATAAATTCAGAAAAGAAAGATCTAGCACAGGGGTGTCAAACATGCAGCCCGGGGGGGATCCAGCCCCCGGAGGGCTTCTATCAGGCCCGCCGTGGAACTGGCTGTCTTCTGCTTCTTCTTCCAGTTCTGCTGCTGGTGCGTCATTGTAGGTTTGCAGCTTACAGATTCACATGTGAACAGCAGCACAGACATTTTGATGCAATAATTCAGAGCAAGAGGTGTCAGTTATCAGACAAATAAACAAAATATTGCAAGAATGCTGATGTTTTAAGCATGTTTTTATTTTAAGTAAAAAAAAATCCCTTTGTGTTTAAGTTTGTATCTCCGCTACCTGGCATTACATTTTATGACACACGTGGCCCGGCCCAACAAGGTCTCATTTATGTCAGATCCGGCCCTTGTAACCAAGGAGTTCAACACCCCTGGTCCAGCAGGTCTTCCAGTCATGAAAGGTTAATCAACCCTCTGTGTTTAGAGGTACTGTGCCTCTAACCAAATGCTAGTGAGAGATTCTAGGGGACCATCTTTACTTACTCTGAGGCCTTGTGAGCTTCCCGGAGACATCAGGGTGGCCTCCTGTCAGAGTCCTTAATTAGTCAGCAAAATACCAGGCCTTGTTCACTGAAGCAAGAATAGTATTTATTTAAGCTGCAAGATTAGGTTACTGGAACAGAAGCATTGGTAAGAATACTTTGGTTACATGAAGCAGACAGTTATACCATCAGGGGGAATGAGACCCCCTCCTCCGCCAATAGAAGCTCAGCGCGCGCGCGGGAACTAGAGACAGCAATAATTAATGTAGTTCCCGCCACCCCTACTTTCCCAGCCTAGCTGTTGCTTTTGAAAGCGATATGAAGCTAACAGCCTGGCTCTCCCAAGGTCGTTGTCTTTGGTTTGGGTAAGATACGGCCTGTACACCCAGGCAGTCGAGGCAGCTCCCCACATTCCATTCGAACAGTCCAGGTGCATAAATCAACACCATCCAGTCCCATCCTCCCTCCCTTCACGAAACAATCCCATCCTCCCTCCCTTCACGAAACAATCCTATCCTCCCTCCCTTCTCCATCCATCATGGCAGGGCTACCTGACACTTCCAGTGTTCCCTCTAAGCTGAGTTAGTGTGAGCCAGCTCCAGTGACGCGGTTTTAGCCTCCAGCTGACACATTTTTGCCTCAGGAAGGAGGGCTCCAGAGCAAACTAATTTATGCAGTAGCCCAATCGCTTGCTCGCTCGCAACTTTAATGCCTGGAGCTCACAAAGTAGAAGTTTTGCTCACAGCTTAGAGGCCTCTTGCTGTGAAAAGTATATGAGAAAACAAGGACCTTCAGATTCCACAAGGCTCTTCTGAGCTAGGGCCTGGGTCCCAAACAGATGGCTTTAATCACAAGCGGACACACAACTAGAAGTGAGACTGGCTGAAGCCGGATGTTTATTGCATTCAGGCAATGCAGCATTAATTCAGGGAGATTAAAAAACAGTAATACGAGTCGCACTTGGGGTATTTCTGGAGAACAGACCATCGTCGGCCCTTCACGGAAGAAGCCGCCGTCCCAGTTCCTCCCTCTGTTCCTCTGAGCCAATGGGGTTGCAGCGGACCAATTCCAATATGGCGGCCTCAGATCCAAGAGCCGGGTCTGGCTTCTTCTGCCAGGGGCCCCGAGGTGCAACAGGCGGCACGCCAGGCAGAGGACGCCAAGGAGAACAGGACCCCCACACAGCACGATCACCGCAATCAGAAGCAGAAGGCCCTGGGGTCCCTGGAAGAGGTTTCCACCATGGGGCAGATAGGTGCGAACTGGCTGGGAGCAGGAGCGGGTGAGCTTATCGTAGGCACTGAAGGGCGGGCAGGCTGTACAGTTATTGGCTGTTCCTCCGTGGCATGTGTAGCATGAGAAGTGGCAGGCTACACACACCTGGACCATGCGGGAAGGAGCGCTGGGGTCACGGGAGCGATGAGAGTGGTTGTAATACCTGGGCGGGCAGTAGGAGAGGCACAGGTGGTGGAAAGCGTAGAAGGGGCTGGAGCATTCTGGGGAAAGAGAGGTCGATACAGGTCAGAAATGCCAGGCTCCCGGCTGAAGGTTCTCCTCATTTTGCCAAAGATTACACTGTGGCTTTTTTAGGACTGCCAGGTCTGGGTTGGAAAATACCTGGAGACTTTGGGGGTGGATTCGGGAGAGGGCGGGGTTTGGGGAGGGGAGGGGCCTCAGCGTGGGCCAATGCCAGAGAGTCCCCCCTTCAAAGCAGCCGTTTTCTCCAGGGGAGCTGATCCTCTGTCAGCTGGAGACCCCTTGTAAGCGGGAGATCCCCAGGCCATACCTGGAGGCTGGCAACCCTAGGCTTTTTCATATATATATATCTGTGGGAGTGCTGCGGGAGGAGGGTGGAATGCTGCAGGGAAACACAGCCAGAGCTGAGTTCAAGTCTGCCATGAGGGGCGTGCAGAGGGGGTCCGATTCTGCCTCAGGAAGAGGTCAGTAGTGAGAGCTCAAGTCAGGCTCAGGAAAGCAGCAAGGCAGAGTGATTTGGCTCTTCCGCTGAGAGAATCGCGTACCCGATTGTTAGGCCTGTCTCTGGCACTGAGCAGACCTGAGGCTGTGGTGGGTAGCATCCTCTGTGTGTGTGTGATAGGATCCAGCCGAGTGGCTAGTCAGTAAAAGCCTCTTTATGCCTCAGAGACAGATCAAGATGGGCAGCTCGCAGGGCTCTTTCTGTAGCAGGAACTCCCTTTGCATATTAGGCGACACCCCCTAACCCTAATCTCTGGGATATTTCGGGGATAGCCTCAGCCCCTGAGTCCCCCTGAAAATTACGCCTAAGGTGTCGCCTATTATGCAACGCCGTTCCTGCTACAAAAAGAGCCCTGTAGTTCGTCAGTCCGTGGCAGGAGAAAAGAGCAAGAGTCCAGCAGCACCTTAAAGACTAACAAAATATGTGGCAGGGGAGGAGCTTTCCTGAGTCACTGCTCACTTCTCCAGAAAGCTCACGAAAGCTCATAGGCTGCCATAAATTTTGTTAGTCTTGAAGGGGGTGATGGACTCTGTTCTTTTCTGCTGTTTGATCCTTGTTAGTCAGTCTGTGTCAGTAGAAAAGAGCAAGAGTCCAGCAGCACCTTACAGACTAACAAAATATGTCGCTTCCGGTCGGAGTAAAATGGCGAATTGACACACTCTGCAATCATGCTGAGTGGACGGCAGCTTCTTCTGACAGTTTGGGCAGTTTTTCTGTCCAACGCAGCAACCCTCAGGTAGGGGGTCGCCCAGCAAGCATCGAAGTCCAAGTGAGAGTCGAGATCGGCGTCCGCAAAGTCCCGGAGGGGGCTTGTTTACGCCTTGATCTTCTCTCAGGAGCGGGCTTTTGCAATTCAGCACTACAGAAGCTAGCCGAGCTGAAAAATCAGCTTACATTTGCCATTTCCTGATCTCTTGAGAAACGGTTTAACAGCGGAAGTACAAAGAAACGATGCAAAGTCCCAAGATAAACAACTAAGGTAACTGTAAAGATTTGCTTACCAGGGAGAAGATCTAGCGAAATTTGAACAAGGCGGTTAAACGCATAAGATTAAACTGTAGAGCTGATCCATTGATAAAGTCGAAGAGCCGTTTAAAGTGCAAAAAAACAACAAAACTAACTTTGTTGAACATTCCTGCGGTTGAGGCAGAGATAAGTGGGACTGAAAGTAAAAGGGAAGATCGCGAGACTGAGGTGTAACACTTAATTGTGTCCGGCTGGAAACGAAAACTGGCTAGAGACTGTGTTGGAGGACGGAATCTGGAGTGACCAGAAGTGTATTCGGTGGGACTGAGATCGAAGCGGACCGGAAGTGTATCCGGTAGGACATTTTAAACGGGGGACCGGAAAAAGGAAGTGTAAAACAAGCCTACTCTAGCCAAGAAAATCATAGAGAAATTGCGCCCGCCATTTTGTGGAGGACTAAACTTTGAAAAGTATTTCTAAAGGGAAAAAAATTGTTAGAAATAGCGAAAAAAGGAGGAACTGAAAGGAAATTGTGAAACTGATTGAGTAGTATTGATAAGTTTCCAGAACGGATCCTAAATTTCGGCAAAGAGCGGCGTCATCTGCGAGCCCAGGCATGGCTGGTAAAGACAAGAAAGAATGGCAGGCAGCAATAGACCAGATGGAGAAGCGTATGTTAGAAGCAATTCAGACTATGATCAAGCAATTGGATAAACAATTTGATGAGAAGATGGAAAAACAGCTGGAACATCTTGAAGAAGTTCAGGAGAAAAATGTGGCGGTCTTGAGAGAATTAGTACTTGCAGAAGTGGCGGAATTTAAAAAAGAAGTGGAAATACAAGCAGTCAAGTTAAAGCTTTGGCGACTAAATCAACGGAAATAGAGCAAAAGACACAAGATCTGGAAAAAAATTGAAGTGAATGGACAGAGTAATCGGAATCTTGAGGCAGTTGTGGAATACAAAGCAATGTCGAATCAGTTGAGATTGAGAGGCATTGAGGAAAAAATGGGCGAAGATATACGTACTGAAGTGATGGAAATGCTGACTGAATACATGGGAGAAGACAAAGGGGAGTTGGATTAGAATTTTTATCTTATATACAGAGTGAATTCTGCTTATGCTCAAAGGAAAAATTTATCGAGAGATGTCATTGTTCAATTTGTGACAAAGAAAATGAAAGAGGATGTATTTAAGAAGCAGTTTTCTCAGCCATTGGAAATTGATGGTAAAAAGATAATGATAATGAAAGAACTCCCAAGATCTATCTTGCTGGACAGAAAGAAATACAAGAAGCTGGTGGATAAATTGAAGCAACTGAACATCAGATTCAGATGGGAAATACCACAAGGACTGTCCTTCACGTACAACTCAAAAAGACATGTGATAAAAACACCGGGGGATATGTACAGGTTCAAAGCCGAAAATATTGAAGAATTTGGAGATATTTAAAAAGCCTCAATGATGGATTACAAATTATTATCATGGAATGTAAATGGACTTAATTCACCTAGCAAAAGAAAAGTAGTGAATCATTGGATACAAAAGCAAAATTCTAATATTGTCTGTTTGCAGGAAACACATATAAGAAATCGGGACAATAAATATTTGATAAACAAAAAACTGGGAGACGAATTTTACTCTTTGGCAGGGAAAAAAAATAAAGGAGTGGTGACTTATGTAAATAAAAAGTTGGAGCCGAAACAGGTTTTTACAGACAAAGAAGGAAGATATGTGGCTGTTGAGATCAATATGCTACAAAAAAAGACATTAGTCGTGAATTTGTATGCTCCTAACGGAGCTAAAAAGAATTTCTTTAAGGATTTGCTGAGTGAACTGGACCAAGTGCATTATGAACAGATAATTGTTGCTGGTGACTTTAATGGCACTGTTAATAACAAATTGGATAGACAGTCAATTAAAGGTGTTGAAAAGATTGGAAAGTTACCCCAAACTTTTTTCAAAATTATTGAGCAGGAAACGTTGGAAGATGTATGGAGAAAATGGAATCCAAAAATCAAAGACTTTACTTTTTATTCGAATAGACATAAATCCTTTTCAAGAATAGACATGATTTGGATGTCGAACGAAATGGCATTAAAAACTCGGAAAGTTGAAATATTGCCAAAGACCAGTTCAGACCATAACCCGTTAATTTGGATATTAAAAGAAAAGATAAAGCAATACAATTGGAGAATTAATGAAGACTTATTAGACAAGACGAAACTAGTGAAGACTCTGCGGAAAGAAACACAATTTTTTTTCCAAATGAATTTGAATCATGAGGTCAACATACAGACAGTGTGGGACGCGTACAAATCGGTCATGCGAGGAGTTTTGATCTCAATGAATGCAGCGGACAAGAAAAATAATTTGAAACAACAGCAAGAACTACAGGATAAAATACATCAAAAAGAAAGCGAGCTGAAAAGAAGACCTGGTAAAAAAAAGCTTCTTAAAGAAATACAAATCCTGCAAGAACAGTTAAAAGTAGTGTTAAATAGAGAACTCTACTGGAACCTTAAGAAGTTGCAACAAAAATCCTTTGAAGGTGCAAACAAACCAGGAAAATATTTAGCCTGGCAATTAAAAAATAGGAGGGAGAGAAGGACAATAACCAAGATAATTGAGGAGAGCAAAGAAATTGTCGATATGAATGGAATTAAAAGAGCTTTTTTCAAATATGCTAAATTATTCCAAAAAAAGAAGATTGATCCAACAAAGATTAAAAAGTATTTGGATAAGGTAACTTTACCTGAGATAGACAGCGATATCAAAGATATGCTTAATGGTTCAATACAGAAACAAGAGATATACAATGCAATAGAAGAGGCCAAATTGGGGAAAGCTCCAGGACCAGATGGATTTACAGTGAAATTTTATAAAAAATTAAAGGAGGAGCTAACCCTGATTTTGGAACTTTTAATTAACGAAATCCAGAGAACTAAATTAGTACCAGAGTCTTGGAAAGAAGCCAACATATCTCTTATTTCTAAGGAAGGACAAGATCCAACAGATGTGAAAAATTATAGACCAATTTCGCTACTTAATAATGACTATAAATTATTTGCCAAAGTTATTTCAGAAAGATTAAAAGTTTATTTAAAGAATGCTATCAAAGAAGAACAAGCCGGTTTTCTACCAAACAGACAAATTAGAGACAACTTAAGGATTGTGATTGATGCAATTATTATGACAAACATCCTGAAAAAGATGTGGCTTTTTTATTTTTGGATGCTGAGAAAGCCTTTGACAATTTAAACTGGGAGTTTATGTTTCAATTCTTGGATAAAATGGATATTGGACAGCCCTTTTCAAATATGATTAGGGCTGTATACTGTGAACAAAAGGCATTGCTGAATGTGAACAAGGAGCTGACGGATTATTTTAGAGTACAGAAAGGTACAAGACAAGGATGTCCGTTATCCCCTCTGTTATTTATTTGGATCCTAGAAGTGATGCTGAATAAAGTAAAAGATGATAACGACATAAAAGGACTTACAATTGGAAACTTTGAATATAAATACAGGGCTTTTGCTGACGATGTGATTTTTATAATTGAAGAACCATTAAGGAATGTACTGTTATTGATGGAAAGAATTAAAGAATTTGGGGACTTGGTGGGATTTTATGTTAATAAGAACAAAACAAAAATACTCTGTAAAAATCTAAGAAAAGAAAAACAGTTGGCGTTACAACAAAAGACTCAATGTGAAGTGGTGAAAAAAGTTAAATATTTGGGAATAGAAGTAACAGCAAAGAACATAGACTTATATAGGAATAACTACGAAAAGGTTTGGAGTAAAATTCAGCAAGATATCAAGAAATGGAACACTTTGAATTTATCTTTACTGGGTAGAATATCGGTAGTAAAAATGAATATTTTACCTCGTTTGTTATTCTTATTTCAGATGATTCCAATTGTGAAAGACTGTAAAGTGCTGAACTTATGGCAGAAAGAGATTTCCAAATTTGTGTAGGCGGGAAGGAAGCCCCGGATTAAAATGAAAATACTTTGCGATGCGAAAGATAGAGGAGGCCTTCAGCTTCCTAATTTTAGATTATACCATGACGCGGTGTGCCTAACTTGGTTGGAGCAGTGGATTAATTTGGAGAATAGACAATTGTTGGCATTAGAAGGGCATGATCGAAGATATGGTTGGCATGCGTACTTATGGTACGAGAAATCCAAAGTAGACAACCTTTTCAAGCACCACTTCATAAGAAGAGCATTATTTACGACATGGATGAAATATAAGAGATTCTTCTTTGAAGCAAGACCAATGTGGATTGTACCGGCGGAAGAAATAAAACCACTTTCAAGGCATAAAGGGAAGGACTGGTTACCTTACAGAGATATTCTGAAAATTGAGGGAAAAAGTTTCGCGATGAGAGCTAGAGAAGACTTGGGTTTTGAGTATGATTGGTTAAATTATAGACAGATCTATGACCTATTTAAGACTGATAAAATGAGATACAGTTTTAGAAAAGAAAATAACGAAATTGAAAAAATTTGGAGCGAAAAAGGTAAAAAAATGATTTCCAAAATGTATAAAATCTTGTTAAAATGGTATACTGAAGATGAGAGTGTAAAAGAGCAGATGGTGAAATGGGCTATAAATGTAAATAGAGATATAGAAATGTCATCTTGGGAATGTTTGTGGGAAAAGTCGATTAAAATATCAACATGTATTAATGTCAAAGAAAACTGTTACAAAATGATGTATAGATGGTATATGACACCAAAAAAAATTGCTAATATGAATGAGAATATGTCTAACAAATGTTGGAAATGTAAAAAGAAAGAGGGCTCTTTTTACCATATGTGGTGGACGTGTGAAAAGGCAAATACTTTCTGGACAGAGATTCATATTGAAATTCAGAAAATTCTCAAATGTACGTTGAAAAAAGAACCAGAAATGTTGCTTTTAGGATTAAAGTTAGAAGAAGTCAAAATGACAAAAAGAACTTTGTTATGGTATCTCATTTCGACGGCAAGAATGACCTACGCTCAGTTTTGGAAACAAGAGCAGGTACCTGATAAGTGGGATTGGATTAAAAAAATGATTTTTATGGCTGAAATGGACAAATTAACAAGAAAACTTCACGGAACAGAAGATGAAGAATTTATAACTGACTGGAAAGACTTTAAAGAATATTTAGAGCTTAATTGGGACGTTAAAAACAGATTGTTGTGTTTTGAAAGTTATTAATGAGAGAAGTGTTTTAGTAAGATAGATTGTATCTGATAAGTTACCTAATTCTCAAAACTAAAAAGTTAGATATTGAAACTTAAGACTTGTATATGGAGAACAAATTGAATATAAGAGAATATTTGGTGGAATGTTAACGGGGGCGGAGCATCGTGGGAAGCCGAGGGAGGAGGGCAGTAAATTTGAATGTGAAAAGGATATGACGAGAACTGTAAACAAATGATGGAATATGTTATTTCATATCCGATAATAAATTTTCTTTAAAAAAAAAAAAAAAAGACTAACAAAATATGTGGCAGGGGAGGAGCTTTCCTGAGTCACTGCTCACTTCTCCAGAAAGCTCACGAAAGCTCATAGGCTGCCGTAAAATTTGTTAGTCTTGAAGGGGGTGATGAACTCTGTTCTTATCTGCTGTTTGATCCTTGTTAGTCAGTCTGTGTCAGTAGAAAAGAGCAAGAGTCCAGCAGCACCTTAAAGACTAACAAAATATGTGGCAGGGGAGGAGCTTTCCTGAGTCACTGCTCACTTCTCCAGAAAGCTCACAAAAGCTCATAGGCTGCCGTAAAATTTGTTAGTCTAGAAGGGGGTGATGAACTCTGTTCTTATCTGCTGTTTGATCCTTGTTAGTCAGTCTGTGTCAGTAGAAAAGAACAAGAGTCCAGCAGCACCTTAAAGACTAACAAAATATGTGGCAGGGGAGGAGCTTTCCTGAGTCACTGCTCACTTCTCCAGAAAGCTCACGAAAGCTCATAGGCTGCCGTAAAATTTGTTAGTCTTGAAGGGGGTGCTGAACTCTGTTCTTTTCTGCTGTTTAAGCCTTGTTAGTCAGTCTGTAGCAGAAGAAAAGAGCAAGAGTCCAGCAGCACCTCAAAGACTAACAAAATATGTAGCAGGGGAGGAGCTTTCCTGAGTCACTGCTCACTTCTCCAGAAAGCTCACGAAAGCTCATAGGCTGCCGTAAAATTTATTAGTCTTGAAGGGGGTGCTGGACTCTGTTCTTTTCTGCTGTTTAAGCCTTGTTAGTCAGTCTGTAGCAGAAGAAAAGAGCCAGAGTCCAGCAGCACCTCAAAGACTAACAAAATATGTAGCAGGGGAGGAGCTTTCCTGAGTCACTGCTCACTTCTCCAGAAAGCTCACGAAAGCTCATAGGCTGCCGTAAAATTTATTAGTCTTGAAGGGGGTGCTGGACTCTGTTCTTTTCTGCTGTTTAAGCCTTGTTAGTCTGTAGCAGAAGAAAAGAGCCAGAGTCCAGCAGCACTTCAATGACTAACAAAATATGTGGCGGGGGAGGAGCTTTCCTGAGACACGGCTCACTTCAGCAGGATGGGTAGTCCTGTTAGTCTGCCTGTAACAGGTGAAAAGAGCTAGAGTCCAGGAGCACCTTAAAGACTAACAAAATCTGTGCCAGCTTTCCTGAGTCACTGCTCACTTCTCCGGAAAGCTCATAAAAGCTCATACACAGCTGCAAATGTTGTTAGTCTTGAAGGCGCAACTGGCCTCCTGCTCTTTTCTACTGTTTATGCCTCGTTTGTCTGTCTGTGGTGGTAGAAGGGAGCAAGAGTCCAGTAGCACCTTCAAGACTAAAAATAAAACTGTGGCAAGGGATGAGCTCTCCTGAGTCACTGCTGACTTCTACAGAAAGCTCACGAAAGCTCATCCCCTACCACAGATTTTGTTAGTCTTGAAGAAGCAACTCAAAGGAGCCTTCACGAAACTTAGTGGCAAGGGCTTGAAGGATATTCCCCGGTCACATCCCCCAAATAAAGATGAAGAAAAGATTGGATTTATACCCCGACCTTCACTCGGCGTCTCAGAGGGGCTTACAATCGCCTTCCCTTGCTCTCCCCACAACAGGCACCTTATGAGATAGGTGGGGCTGAGTGAGTTCCTTTGAGGACTGCTCTCAAGAGAACAACTCTGAGAGAAAAACAGGTTGCTTACCTGTAACTGATGATCTTCGAGTGGTCATCTGTGCAGTACCACACATGGGTTGGGCGCCTGCGCACGACCTCGATCAGAGAAACTTCTAGAGCTTTACCTCAGAAGAGCTTTTGGCGGGCTCTCCTCCCGCCCTGGGGGAGGAGACATGCACTGCACATGCCCAGAGCGGGAGAGAGAGCCACCTCCCACTCAGTTCCTTCGACTGCCACTGTCAAGGCCAAAGAATCCAAAGCAGGACATCTGGAGATGCCAGCAGCGGGGAAGGCTGGGTGGGATTGTGGTACTGCACAGATGACCACTCGAAGATCATCAGTTACAGGTAAGCAACCTGTTTATCTTCGTCGTGGTCTCTGTGCAGTCCCACACATGGGTGATTACAAGAGCTGAACCAGTTGGAGGAGGGAGCTGGCAGCTGTAAAGGACAAAAAAAAAACTGGTTAAGACACAGCATCACCATCAAAACAAATCACCCACGGGTCCTACCTGAGGGTGCAACAGGATCAAGCGAAGAGAGATCGCAGCACCGTCTGACCGAAGGCAGCATCCCGTCGAGCTCGGATGCCGAGTGCGTAGTGTGTCACGAAGGTCGATGCCGAGGACCACGTAGCAGCCGCACAGATGTCTTCCAATGGGGCACTGGCCAGGAAAGCGGTGGACGTCGACACCGCCCATGTGGAATGGGCAGTGACACAGGTAGGAACGGGTTGACGTGCCAGCTCATAGCAAAGGGCTATGGTGGAAGTCACCCACTTAGAGAGACGTTGAGAAGAAATGGGTTCCCCCGCATGAGGGGGGCCATAAGCCAGGAACAGCCGAGGACATTTACGTATGGGCTGTGTCCTGTGTAGATAGAAAGAGAGCGCTCTGCGCACATCTAGACAGTGTAGGGCTCTCTGAGAGGCATCAGTCGGGTTCGGAAAGAAAGTAGGCAGAACAGACGACTGAGAGAGGTGAAAGGCAGAGATGACTTTAGGGAGGAAGGAAGGATCTGTTCTAAGGACCACCTTCTCCCTATGAAAAACTGTATAGGGGGAATCGGCCCTAAAGGCAGCTAGCTCCCCTACTCTGCGTGCAGTGGTAATGGCTACGAGAAAGGCCGTTTTCCAGAACACTAACCTGAGGTTGGTGGTAGCCATTGGCTCGAACGGTTTAGCCATGAGTTGAGAAAGGACTAGAGACAAGCTCCAGGAAGGCACCAACAGTTTCCTAGGCGGGCACATGCGAAGAAGACCCTTGAGGAACGTCTTGGTGAGACGGTGGGAGAACACTGACGAGCCCTGTATGAGGGGGTGGTAGGCGGAGATCGCCACCAAATGAACCCTCAAGGATGAATATGCCAAGCCCGCATCCTTCAAGTGCACGATGTAGGCGAAGATCTCACGGAGAGATAATCGAATCAGATTGAAGGAATGATCCGCAGCATAGGATTGGAATCTGTTCCACTTGAACTGATAGGAACATCGAGTAGAAGGCTTCCTAGCATTCAGGAGGATTTCGGAAACCTGAGGCGGGAAGTCTAGGGCTGGATCTTCCAGGCCGTTAATTTGAAAAATCCCAGATTGGGATAGAGGATTCTCCCTCGGGCCTGAGAGAGGAGATCTGGGACGACAGGGAGAGGACGGAAGGAATGACAGGAGAGTTGAAGCAGGTGCGGGAACCAGACCTGGCATGGCCACCACGGAGTGATCAGAATGCAGGAGGTGCCGTCTGCATGAATCTTCTCCACGACCCGAGATATGAGAGGGAACGGAGGAAACAGGTAAAACAGGGTTCCGTTCCACTTGTGGAGAAAGGCATCCCCGAGTGACCGAGCAGACGGGGGACCCCGGCTGATAAACAGGCAATATCGGGCATTGTCGACGGACGCGAAGCCGTCGACAGCTGGGTGACCGAACTCCCGAAACAGAGGTCGAAGATACCGGAGGGGAATGGACCATTCGTTGTCCGATGAGGCAGAACGATTCAACCGGTCTGCATCGACATTCTGATCCCTGGGAATATGGATCGCCGAGAGCGTGATGGAGTGATCGAGGCACCAGGACCAGAGGTCTGTCGCCAAGTTGCAGAGACAAACAGAGGCAGTGCTGCCCTGTTTGTTGACATAATAGACGGCCGTGGTGCTGTCAGAAGCCACTTGGACGACACGGTCTCGAAGGGTCGGAAGAAAGGATCGAAGGGCCAGATAAATTGCTTGCAACTCCAGGTAATTTATGTGGCGAGTTGCATCTCGAGCAGACCAAGCCCCCTGGACAATAAGTGTTCCGCACTGGGCTCCCCAACCCCAGAGGGAAGCGTCTGTGGTCAACAGCAACTCGGGAGGAGAAGGTCGAAAAGGCATCCTGGAAAGGGGGTGGACAGGTTGAGCCCACCACTCGAGGGAGTCGAGGACAGTTTGCGGGATCGACAGAATCGTGTGCCAAGGCCTGCGGAGGGGATCAAAGGCTCGGAGGAGCCCGAGCTGAAGCGGCCGCATTCTCAGCCAGGCGTTACGGACAACGAACACCGTGGAGGCAAAGTGACCGAGGAGCCTCATGACAGAATGGGCAGATTGTTGGGGACACGTCTGAAAGGAGGACACCATCGCCCGAATGTCGGAAGCCCTGGATTCCGGAAGGAAAGCCGCTTCGAGGTTGGTGTCGAGTCGAGCCCCGAGGAATCGAAGGATTTGGAGGGGCTGAAGGGAGGACTTGGCGCGGTTGATGCAGAGCCCGAGAGCACGGAGAAGGGAGAGAGTCTCCCGAGTGTCGTGGAGCAACTGAGTTGGCGTTGGAGCTACGAGAAGCCAGTTGTCGATGTAAGGATAAAGAGTGACTCCCCGTCGGTGGAGCTTGGCCACCACCACAGCCATCAGCTTGGTGAACACCCGTGGAGCTGTAGAAAGGCCGAAGGGAAGCACCCTGTACTGGTAGTGGGCATCTCCAACGGCGAACTGGAGAAACCGCCGGTGTTGGGGACGGATCGTGACATGGAAGTATGCGTCTTGGAGGTCGACTGACGCGAGCCACGCTGCCCGTGAAGGATCGACTGCAGAGTGACCATTCTGAATTTCTGATACCGAATGTAACGGTTAAGATCCCGAAGGTCCATAATCGGTCTAAAGCCGCCGTCCCTCTTGGGGACCAGGAAATACTTCGAGTAGAAGCCGAGAATTCGTTGCGCCACCGAGACGACCTCGATGGCCCCCTTGGCAAGGAGAGTGGAAACCTCAAGATCGAGGAGAGGGTCTGGAGGCGTGACGACAAAGTGTGGGAGGATCGGAGGCGAAACGAACTCTATGGCGTACCCGACCCGCAGAATGGTGAGGACCCAGAAGTCAGTTGAAATTTCTTCCCAGGCTGGTAGAAAGGGGAAGAGGCGGGTACGGACGGAAGGAGTGTACGATGTTGGAGAGAGACGGTGGGGACAGTCAAACACTGCTTAGGCTGCGGCGGCTTTTTGGTAGGTTGGGAACGGTGTTTGGAAGGGGGACGGGAATCATACGGTTTTCTCCTCCACTGGGAGTGAGGTGCCGGAGATAGGTATCGCCTGGAGCTGGAAGGCTTCCAGGAACGGTTTCTGGGACGGTGGTGGAGTGAAAGAGGCCGTTTCCGTCAAAGGGGAGGTCTTCTACACGGAACTTGACGTCCAGTTGTAGAGAGGTGCCCCGCAGCCAGGCATGACGCCGGAGAGCGACAGAAGACACCAGGAGTTTAGAGGAGCAATTGACTGCATGATGAACGGAATTGATTTGTTGCTTTGATATGACACAAACCTCAGACAAGGCAGCCGAGAGAGTGGGATGGTGCTCTTCCGGAACAAACTCCAGGACAGGACGAATTGCATTGGCAACATTGAATGCGTAAGCGGACAAGTAAGACAAATACATATCGACACGGAGATTCATGGAGGTCAGAGAGTACATCTTCTTGGCCAGAAGATCCAGTTTACGACCCTCACGGTCAGGAGGCGTGGACTGGCGAGCAGGCTGCTTCGATCTCGAAGAAGAGTGAACCACCATGGAGTTTGGAGGCGGCTGACAAACGAGGAATTTGCCAGGAGCGTCTTCGATCCTGTACAACCCATCACAGCGCCTCGAAACCGGGGGGATCAGTGGACAATTGTCCACTGAGACTGTGGCTAATGATAGGAACTGCCTGGCAAGGTCTCGAGGCAGCAAGAGGAAGGCTGTGGGCTTAACAAACGTGGGAAACTATAAGTGTTTATACACAAATGCTAGAAGTCTCCGAGGTAAAATCGGGGAGTTGGAATGCTTGGTGTTGGGGGGGAAATAGACATTGTGGGTATTTCAGAAACTTGGTGGGATGAGGAAAATCAGTGGGATACGGTGATTCCTGGTTATAAATTATATCGGAAGGATAGGGGGAAAGGGTTGGAGGTGGGGTGGCTCTGTATGTCAGAGAGGGTATACCATCCAGTAAGATTGAGAGGGTAAGAGAATTGGATTCCCTTCTGGAAATGCTATGGGTTGAAATAGTGGGTCCAAAAGGAGGCTTAACAGTGGGAGTTTGTTATCGCCCACCAGATCAAAAGATAGAGGAGGATTATAAAATGATGAATGAATTAAAGATAGCGGCTAGACGAAATAACTGTGTTGTAATAGGCGACTTTAACTACCCACACATTGATTGGGTCAATATGAGTTCTAGTCGGGAAAAAGAGATTGCGTTCTTAGACACTCTCAATGACTGTGCTGTGGAACAGATGGTCACAGATCCTACCAGGGGAGAGGCGATCCTGGATTTGGTCCTAAGTAACACCCAAGACCTGGTGAGAGATGTAAAAGTGATTGCACCACTTGGAAACAGTGACCATAATGTCATTGAGTTTAACATTTGTACAGATAGGGAGTTGCCCAAAAAGACTGACGCAACCACTTTTAACTTTAAAAGGGGTAACTTCTCTGGTATGAAGGGACATGTGAGGAAGAAATTGAAAGGAAGAGTGAAGAAGGTCAAAACCATTGGGGAAGCTTGGAGACTATTTAAAAAGACAATCCTAGAAGCTCAGAAAAAATATATACCGCAGGTTAGGAAAGGTACAAATAGGTATAGAAAAAAGCCTGCATGGTTAACAAATAAAGTAATGGAAGCTGTAAAAGGTAAGAAGGATTCCTTTAAGCGGTGGAAAGCTAGTCTTAGTGAGGTTGATAAAAGGGAACACAGACTATGGCAAATAAAATGCAAGTCTGTGATCAGGCAAGCAAAAAGGGAATATGAGGAGCATATCGCAAAAAACATAAAGACCAACAATAAAACTTTCTTCAAATACATTAGAAGTAGGAAGCCAGCCAGGGAGGCAGTGGGGCCCTTGGATGACCAAGGGGTAAAAGAAGTAGTGAAGGATGATAGGGAAATGGCTGAGAAGCTGAATGCATTTTTTGCCTCTGTCTTCACTGTGGAAGAGGAGAAGTGTTTGCCCACTCCAGAAGCACTGATTTCGGGAGGGGGTTTGAAAGACCTGAATCAGATTGCGGTGACAAGAGAGGAAGTCCTCCGACTGATGGACAATTTAAAAACTAATAAATCACCAGGCCCGGATGGCATTCATCCGAGAGTTCTGAAAGAACTCAAATGTGAACTTGTGGATCTCCTGACAAAAATATGTAATCTTTCTTTAAAATCTGCCTCCATTCCTGATGACTGGAAGGTAGCTAATGTCACTCCCATCTTTAAAAAGGGCTCCAGGGGAGATCCAGGAAATTACAGGCCAGTCAGTCTGACATCGATACCGGGTAAGTTGGTGGAAACTGTTATTAAGGAAAGAATTAGTAGGCACATTGATGAACAAAAACTATTGAGGCAGACTCAGCATGGGTTCTGTAAGGGAAGATCTTGTCTCACTAACCTGTTAGTGTTTTTTGAGGGAGTGAACAAACATGTGGACAAGGGGGACCCAATAGATATTATTTACCTTGACTTCCGGAAAGCTTTTGATACAGTTCCTCATCAAAGGCTCCTAAGTAAGCTCAATAGTCATGGGATAAAAGGACAAGTCCTCTTGTGGATCAAAAACTGGCTTATAAATAGGAAACAGAGAGTGAGTATAAATGGGAAACTTTCTCAGTGGAGGGTGGTAAGTAGTGGGGTACCACAGGGATCAGTACTCGGTCCCATGCTTTTTAACTTGTTTATTAACGATTTGGAATTGGGAGTAAGCAGTGATGTGGCTAAATTTGCAGATGACACGAAGTTGTTCAGGGTGGTGAAAACCAGGGAGGATTGTGAGGCACTCCAAAGGGATCTGTTGAGGATGGGTGAGTGGGCGTCAACGTGGCAAATGGGGTTCAATGTGGCCAAGTGCAAAGTGATGCACATTGGAGCCAAAAATCCTAAATATAAATACACGTTGATGGGGTCTGATCTGGCAGAGACTGACCAAGAGAGAGATCTTGGAGTCGTAGTGGATAACTCGCTGAAAATGTCTACACAATGTGTAGCTACAATAAAGAAGGCCAACGCTATGCTGGGGATTATTAGGAAGGGAATTGATAACAAATCAGCCAGTATCATCATGCCCCTGTATAAATCATTGGTGCGACCTCATTTGGAATACTGTGTACAGTTCTGGTCACCACATCTCAAAAAGGATATTATAGCATTGGAAAAAGTGCAGAGAAGGGCAACTAGAATGATAAAAGGGTTGGAACACCTTCCCTATGAAGAAAGGTTAAAATGCTTGGGGCTCTTTAGCTTGGAGAAACGACGGCTGAGGGGTGACATGATCGAGGTTTATAAGATTATGAATGGGATTGAGCAGGTTGAGAAAGAAGTACTTTTCTCCCTTTCTCACAATACAAGAACTCGTGGGCACTCTATGAAATTGCTGAGCAGTCGGGTTAGAACAGATAAAAGGAAATACTTCTTCACCCAAAGAGTGATTAACATATGGAATTCACTGCCACAGGAGGTCGTGGCAGCTGCAAGCATGGACAGTTTCAAGAGGAAATTAGATAAACATATGGAGCAGAAGTCCACCAGTGGCTATTAGCCACAGGGTATAGAATGAGAACTCTCAGTCTGGGGCAGGTGATGCACTCTATTCTTGGTGCTGGAGGGGGCAGCAGTGGGAGGGCTTCTGGTGCCCGGGCCCCACTGCTGGACCTCCTGATGGCACCTGGTATATTTTGGCCGCTGTGTGACAGAGTGTTGGACTAGATGGGCCATTGGCCTGATTCAACATTGGCTTCTCTTATGTTCTCTTATGTTCTCTTATGATCGAAGCCGGGTGCTCCCATGACTCTTTCAGGATAGAAAGATGAACAGGCAGCAAAGGCAAGACGGGAGATGAAGGAAGGTCAGCCTGGACCAATCGGTGAACGACGTCGGTCACAGCTGGGGATTCTGTAAAGCCCTGTACTTGAAGGGCAGTCGCCATCCTGGTAACGAGCTCTAAAAATGCTTTAGGGCCCTCAGTAGGTAAAATCGACCCCGAGCGTCAAGGCTCGTCCTCGATCCGAGAGACCTCGGGATCGAACTCCGCCAAATCCAACCTGTCCGAGATCGACATGGGGGAGGAGGATAGCAGTTGGACAAGGTCGATGATGGGATGGTTGACAGCCGGCCGGTGTTGAGGTTCCATTGGGGAACTCTTTGGGGCGTCCCGATTTCTGGGAAGGTCAGAAGGCTGTTCCCGAGAGGCAGAATGAGCCAAGGCAACAGACGCTGAGCGCTGAGGGCGGTCAGGGGCATGGGCCCGATCTCCACGTTCCGAATGCCGGATTTGGTCATAGTGGTGTCTCTCTGGTGTCGGAGACCTCGAATAATAATAGGCCGCATCCGGACGCTCCCAACAGTTTTCGCAAGACCAGCGGAATCAGACGATGACGGGGATTGCCTACGGATCAGGAATCGACAATCGTAACGGGATTGGGACCGCGCATGGCGGTGCACAACCGGACCCTTGTCCAAAGTGTGGACTGGGGTAGTGGAACGCCTCGCTGGAGACCGGGAACCTCTTCGCGGAGACAGCTGCGGAGGCGATCTGGTCAACTGGCCCAACGGTATCGTCCCCGTAGGCGACGAGTGGGAGTGCTGCGGAGTCTGTTGCCGAGCCGCAGACTTGCGGGATGTCGAGGCCAGGGCCGGCATCGACGTCGACAACCCAGTCACGACAATGGGGTCCACCCTCGAAACCGAAGCAGACAGCGGGGCCTACAACTTCAAAGGGGTCTTATCTTCAGCCCGCTTAGGTTTCTGTTTCGATGCCTTCAAGGAGGTGTCCGATTTCTTGGCTACCGAGACCTGGGAAGCCCCTGAGGACATTGTAGGACGCAGAGCCGATTCTACAAGAAGAGCTTTGAGCCTAGCCTCTCGATTACGTCGAGCCTGACGAGTGAAACTCGCACAATGAGGGCAAGTATCTACTCTATGGGCCTCACCCAAACAGATTAAGCAAAGGTCGTGCCCGTCGTTGGATGGAATTTTAGCACTGCAACGACGACAGACCTTAAAGAATTGAGTCTTTCCCATACAAAAATCCCCACCCACCCTCCAAGGAAAGGAGAGGGGGGAAAAGAGAGATAGACAAAGATTTTTTTATATATATATATATTTTAGGACAGAAGAAGAGAAAAAAGTAGATGGAAAAACAAAAGCGAAAGCGAAGAAAGATGTACTCAGCTGAGGTAATGGAGGAACAACAGGAACGAGGTGTGAACACGAAGGCGGTCGAAGAAGAACTGAGTGGGAGGCGGCTCTCTCTCCCGCTCTGGGCATGCGCAGTGCATGTCTCCTCCCCCAGGGCGGGAGGAGAACCCGCCAAAAGCTCTTCTGAGGTAAAGCTCTAGAAGTTTCTCCGATCGAGGTCGTGCGCAGGCGCCCAACCCATGTGTGGGACTGCACAGAGACCATGACGAAGATCTGTTGCTTGCCCAAGGTCACCCAGCAGCTGCATGTGGAGGAGTGGGGAATCAAACCCAGTTCTCCCAGATTAGAGTCTGCGCTCCTAACCACTACGCCGAACTGGTGCTGAGTTCGGTGCAGTGGTAAAGGACTTTTGATGGTAACGGAAAACAAGACGGAATGCCCCAAACAACTCACCCTGGCAGGTCCCATCCACGTCTCGCCTCACGCACTCGCTTACCACCCAGGCGGCTGCCCTTCTCGCAGACATATCCTCATCCGTCCCGTACAGCTTCAGTACAAAGTGGGTGAGGAAGCCTTTGGAGGGGGCAGAAGAAGATGGAAACGTGAGTTCTGGAAAGACCCGGCCATGTTCTGCAGTCACGTGCATCTGAAATCCTCAGCCTACAGATTCCTCCTTGGGTTCTGCAGATCCATCCTTGGGTTTTGAAGATCCAAATGATTTGGGCCTTGTTTCCAAAGTGGCAACAATGCACTAGGAATCCTTCACAATTCCATTTTTATTTCCTTTTCCCCACAATCCCGGTGCATCCTCTCCCACCCCAGCATTATCAGTAGTGGGGAGAAGGTGCTAAGTTTTTTTGTAAGGAGAAGATACTGAGCATCACAGAGAAAAATCTGAAAAAACTTAAGCTGCTAAACCAGGGGAGGGCTGGGGTGGCCAGCTCTCAACGACAAGGCACATCTGACAAATCCTGTGAGAAAGCACGTTGCCCTGGGAGCTTCTAGGGGGTTTCCGGGTGAGTTCACGTTGTTTGGGTTGGCTGTGGGGCAAGCCCAACCTCGGCCCCGTGGCCCACAAACCACATTTTGCCCCCCCAACCCTGGAACTTCAACGACATCCGTGATGGAAACCGACTCCTACCCCTGTCCCACGCCCAGGAAGGATCTGCCCAGCGGAGGTAGTGGGGAGAATGACACAGGCTACGTGCTCCACCCTGGGATCCGTGGGAGTCCCCCAAGTCGCCTAAATCTTATGGGATGCTGATGGGTCAGAACTGTGGCCTGGGAAGGAAGTCAAGTTGCCATCAGGAGCAAGAGATGCCACGCTGGGAGCCAGGAGGACCCCGCTGGTCGGCCGTGCCTGCTGAGTTGGGGGAAGGTGGCCAGCTCACCCGTGTTGTACGCATCTCCCTTGTTCTCCAGCAGAAGGGTCCAGATGCCACGTGGGTCTTCATCCCAGTAGTGTGTGGACAGAAAAGACCAGTCCTTGTACCCGTTGCGACTGGTATCGTAAGGCCTACCAGACAAAGTCACAGACCAAATGCTGAGCCACAAGGAATCTTCCCGCTTTAAACTATTTTATTTTTGGATTTTGTACAACCTGTTACATGCGCAAGGGTTTCCCCACGGCTTCCCACTCCTTCGATGGTTCTGCATGACTTCCCCTGCCTTAACACTGTGAAGGAAGGAAGGAAGGAAGGAAGGAAGGAAGGAAGGAAGGAAGGAAGGGAGGGAGGGAGGGAGGAAGGGAGGGAGGGAAGGGAGGGAGGGAAGGGAGGGAAGGGAGGGAAGGGAGGGAAGGGACAGAGAGAGACAGACAGGCAGAAAGAAGGCAGGCAGGAAAGAAAGAAAGAGAGAGAGAGGGAGGGAGAGGGGGAGAGAGATCGAGAGATCTGATCATATGATAATTGTTTTTGTGCCATGTTTTACTGGTGTGCGCTTGTGTTTCAAGTGCCTGCGTGCATTGCTAAATTAGATGAGGGAAAGCACGAAACTGAATGAAGAAACAAAGCTGTGTACCAGTTCTGCTGTTAACTTTACAAATACTCCTCGTTAAACTGAAATGAAGGGGAATTGGGGCCCAGTGCACACACACACAAAAATCTGGAATAGCACAAGGGAAGTGCAGAATTAGCCGGGCTGGCTTTGCATCTCCTAGACAGAAATATTCATCCATCACATTTTGATCCAGTTATTCCTCTAAGGGCTTTTCTCATTTGCTATGCTAGTGTGCTTGGTGTAGTGGAGCCACATTGGTGTAGTGGTTGAGCACGGACTCTAATCTGGGAGAACCGGGTTTGATTCCCCATTCCTCCACAATGCAGCCAGGTGGGTGACCTGGGGTCAGTCAAAGTTCTCTCAGAGCTGTTCCCTCAAGAGTGGTCCTCGAAAGAGTTCTCTCAGCCCCGCCTACCTCACAGGGTGTCTGTTGTGGGGAGGGGAAGGGAAAAGAGATTGTAAGCCGCTCTGAGACTCCAAGTGAAGGGCGGGGTATAAACTCAATCTCTTCTTCTGCTTTTTCTTTCGGTTGCTTCAGGATATTTTTTTTCCTGTTCCGCATGTGTTTTGCTCCCTCTAGTGGACAGTTTAATATTACACCCAGGGGTCTTTTCGGGGGGAGCGCACCGGAGTGCAGCTCCGGGAGCTCAGGAGCCAAGCCCCGCCCCCAGCCGGTGTCCTGGAGAGTCTTTCAGGCAGCCGAATGTCAATTTCAGCTCCATTATATCCTATGGGCCATTGAAGTCAATGGTGAAAACATAGGGTATATTCTAGGGGCTGGAGGGGAGGAGTTTGAGGGAGAGGCTCGAAACTCACAGGATAGCTGATGGAGCCTCTCCCCAAGATACCCACCAAGTTTCAAGAACATTGGACCAGGGGGTCCAATTCTATGGGCCCCTAAACAGGTTGCCCCTATTCCCTCCATTGTTCTCTATGGTGGGAAAAAAATAACTTTTTTTCCCACCATAGAGAACAATGGAGGAAATGGGGCAACCTGTTTGGGGGCCCATAGAATTGGACCCTCTGGTCCAATGTTCTTGAAACTTGGTGGGTATCTTGGGGAGAGGCTCCATCAGCTATCCTGTGATCTTGGAGCCTCTCCTTCAAACCCCTCCCCTCCAGCCCCAGAATATACCCTATGTTTTCACCATTGACTTCAATGGCTCATAGGGTATAATGGGGCTGAGTTGCCACTGAATTTCTTTCATTCCCTCCTTTCCTTCTTTCTTTTTCCTCTTTCCCTCATTCTTCTCTTCTCTTCTCTTCTCTTCTCTTCTCTTCTCTTCTCTTCTTTCTCTCTCTTCTCTTCTCTTCTCTCTTTCTTTCTTTCTTTCCCACCTTCTTCTCTTCTCTTTTTTCCTCCTTTCCCTGTTTCCCTCCTTCTTCCCTCTCTTTCTTTTCCTCTTTCCTTCCTTCTTTTCTTCTCTCTACTCTCTCTCTTTTCTTCCCTCTTTCCTCCTTCTGTGGCCCAACTCTCATGAGAAGGAGTTTAAACTTTAAACCCCTTCTCTCTTAGCTCCCCCACCCAGACCAGCTGGGAAAGGGAAGGGGAGGCTTTTGAAGATGCTTCTCTCCCTTTTGCTTCCCCTTCTGACATCACTTCCGGTGATGTCAGGGGGCGTGGCATATGCTAATAGCCTAATGGCTCATTAGCATACCATATGGTAATGAGCTCCTGCAGCTGTTCTTCTATGAAAAGACCCCTGATTACACCTCTTTATGTCTGGCATAGGTAAAGGTTTCCCTTGCTCGAAATCCAGTCAAGCCCGACTCTAGGGTTGCGATGCTCATCTCCCTTTCCAAGCTGAAGAACCAGCGCTGTCCGAAGACATTTCTGTGGTCACATGGCCGGCATGACTAAACGCCAAGGCACACAGAGGCATATCTCCCTGTCAATTTAAACTGCAGATTTTTATGCTGGACATACCATGTTGTAATATCTGATCAATGGGAGCAAAACACCTGCAGAGCAGACCCCCCCCCAAGCAATAGGACCACAGAGGTGAGAAAAATCAGAATGTAGAAAAGCCCTAAAAATTTCAAGGTAGTGTACACAAGGGTCCTCAACTACTTTATCCTCACAACCAGCTGTCAGGTGACCCTGCCATAAGAGGTGAGGGAGGAAGGAGGATGAGATGATCTGTAACCTTTTAGGCTTGAAAGGGGGAGTGGGGAGGTTGCCAGGGCAACAGGGTGTTCATCAGCCTGGGCTATCTCCTATCTGACCAAATGGCCCTGTCATACGGTTCGGGTTTCTCCGGTATGGGCAGCTGGGCCCCTTTATGGCTCGAACAAACCTTTGCACCTTTTCACGCGCGTGGGCTATGTAGCCATTGGTAGAATGCTTAGGGGGGGGCTAGCTAGTGGGGTATATCTGTAGATGTTTTTTTGTGTCTTTCATTCCTGACAATGCAACATTAATGCGCTTTTAGAACTGTGGCTGAATAAACTCTAACTTCTCATGAAGTCTGTTGATTAGCTGTCCTTTTTGAAGTGCCTGACACCAGCCCTGCATGGTTGGCAAGGCTGGGAGAGAGAGAGAGAGAGAGAGAGAGAGAGAGAGAGAGAGAGAGAGAGAGAGAGAGAGAGAGAGAGAGAGAGAGAGAGAGAGAGAGAGAGAGAGAGAGAGAGAGTTGCCACCTATTCACCTATTACAATCGAGGGGATATCTGGAGTCAGGTCTCCTGAGTCCTAGTTCAACACTACCTACTTTCCCACTCTGGCTCTAACTCACCTGACAGCCACTAGGGTGGATTTGGTACCCATCGGACTGGTCAGCGAGATGGCTAAATCTCCTCTCCGGCTGTAGCTGAGTGAAAGCTGCACCTGGACGTGCTCCAGAGACAGGATATCAGCCTTTTCCCCGTGGCAGACAGAGGCATTGGCGGACACAGATAGCCTCGAGCCGACCACCCTATCAAGAGACCCAAAGCACAGTTAGGTGTATTGGAAACCAGCAGCCTGAATGCCCTCTCCCATCACCTTCACACTGCAATCAACACGCTTCCTCCTGCTTTAAACATGGATTGAATTTTTCTTAATGGGCACTTTCACACACATGGAATATAATGTATAGATCAGGCCCGGAGTTACAGTGGAGCATCTCAGGGCTAGGCCCCCTGACTTGCTGGCAAGGCCCCCTGACTTCCCATCCAGCCCAGGGCGTCACGGCCTTCCCCCCAGATTATATTGATTAGCCAGTGCCCCCCAAGAAATTTAAATGCCCTCTGACTTTAAAAATCCTGGCTAGTGGCCTGGTATAGATAGATATAAGGTATAGATAGGGACTTTGGGGCAAGTGATGCTCTTGTATTCTTGGTGCTTGGGGGACAGCAGTGGGAGGACTTCTAGTGTCCTGGCCCCACTGCTGGACCTCCTAATGGCCCCTGGTATTTTTGGCCACTGTGTGACAGAGCGTTGGACTGGATGGGCCATTGGCCTGTTCCAACATGGGCTTCTCTTATGTTCTTATGTTCTGATGCTTTCAATCTACTTCCAATGCACTTTGCAAATGGATTTTACTTTGTCAAAGGGCAAAATCCACTTGCAAGTAATCACTAAAGTGCATTGAAAGTGTGTTATTCAGCATGCATCTGCCTTTGCGTGTGTGTTTACTTCTGTCAAATCACTTGCAACTGACGGGAACCTTATGAATTAATGGCCTCCAAAAGGCCCTGTCATTAACAGCCTTGCCCAGGTCTTGCAGACGGAGGGCCCTCGTGGCTTCCTTGATGGAGTCCGTCCATCTCCTGTTGGATCTTCTCTTTTCCTGCTGCCTTCAACTTTTCCTAGCACTGTTGCCTTCTCCAGTGAGTTTCGTCTTCCCATAATTGTCAGGCTCCCTGTGCATTTTGCATTTTACAGCTCGCCTGTCGTTGGGAGTGGAGGGTCCTCTCTTTCTCTCTTTGATGTGCCTGGGCCTTGTCACCTTAGCGATGCCAAATGCCCTAGCATCTCTTGAATGTCTGTGATCCTGTTTTCGTTGCTATTTAGAGGCTACGTGCCTATGGGGGAAGGGGGGGAGCTGATGGTTAGTTCTGGCGGGCAAATGCCGTGGGGTGATTGGGTCCTGATCTTTAGTGCCTTTACTTGAATCCACTCTATCTGCAATTTTTGCACGTTCAACTTCAGTTCTAACAATCAATGTGTCCTGGATGGTATTTATCAACTGTCTCAATAAAGTTAGCTTTCTTCGAACTGGCTGGTGTTGAGAACTGATTTAACCAGGAACCTGACAATAATGTGACCAAAGTACAATAGCCTTAGTTTGCTAATTTTAGCTTCTAAGAAGAGCTCAGGTCTTTACATTTATTATTATTATTTTTAAAATGCTGGTATTACCTTTCTGTCAGAAATGTCTGTTTGCTAATTTTCACTGAGTCCATTGTTCTGTGTTCCCTATCTCATCTTCGCTTTGCTCTTGCATAGGTATGCTGGCAGTAACGTGGGAGCTTCTTCCCTGCCGCTTGGTCTTATCACGGTGGCCTTGAATGTGGGCTTTGGGCTATTCTTGAGCTTATGAGAATTTTCCAGTCCTGTGAAGACGAGGGGAGGAGGGAGCCGTCTCCCGCCTATGAAGTAATTCTCCTGCCGGGAGTTTCCTGCGCACGCACTTACAGTTCATTTGCTAGTTGCGCTTTGCATCACACTATTACTCCACTTGCGCCGCTTCCCCCCCATTCATGACAATGATCCTCCACTGTGGGTTTTAGCACTGTATTCCAATAAAGCTCTTCTTTTGCTTAAGAATGCTTGGATCTACTTGCTTTTGAACCTGACAGAAATTGTCAGGAATCCTCATCAATCTACCACCTCCAGCTCCCGCCGTCCACCACGATGAGCGGGGCTGGGGGAACACCGGTGACGGTCCCAGTGACTACCACACCGGTCACCACAGTTTCGGTCACCCCCATGGCAATCCCAGTGACCACAGTTCCAGTTACTACCATGCCAGCTACCATCGCTCCTGTGACTACGACTCTGGTAACGACAGCTTTGATCCCGTACTGTCCGGCTGGGCCAGTCACCCCTCCGTTGGTCAGTACCATGGGAGCATCGTACACCCTCCCAATCTACAGCCCGGCAGGGCCGACCCAGAGCCATGGAGGGGCGATGCCCCAAACCTACTATCACAGTGCTCCGATTCCATGGGACAAGTGGGTTACCCAGCGGAAGCCGCGAGACTGGACTAAGAATCTTTTGGATACTACCCAGATGACCTGGTCTTTACCGGGGAGCCAGAGCCGGGACAGTTTACTGGATCCTGGGGGAGCCCAAAGCTTCCTCGGACACCCCGTGGGTCAACGAGACCGGGATCCAGCCCAGATGCTGATGCCCGAATGGACTCGATCCAAGACGATACCCGACGGTTAATGCGGGACATGGGCAAGTTGATGCAGTCCCTACTGCAGATGATGGATCAGGCTATCCGAGCCCACCCGTTGACTCAACCACGACCAGCCCCGACCCCAGCACCACCAGTATTGCTGGGACAACTCCCTCCTGGCCAACCAGTCCCGGGGCAGCCAGTACCAGGAGCACCAGTACCAGGACAACTGGCTCCTGGCCAGCCACCCCCGGCGGGACCTGGGCCGGGAGGGCCAATGCCAGGACAACCAGGCCCGGTCCAGCCACCATCGGTCCTCCCACCGCCAGCTCCTGCGCCGGCGCCCCTCCCGCTCCCCGCACCGGTGCCAGGCATGGTTCCCGTCCCACCAATAATATGTCCCAAAGACATGTTGGAGATTACTTTTGACGGGGACCCTGAGACTGTATCATTCTTCATACTACAGGTCGAAAAATTTGTGCAGCGGTGGGGCCATGTGTTCCCGGACGAGGAGCAACAGGTGGAGTTTATCGCTTCACGATTCCGGGGAATTGCTACCAGCTGGTACGTGGCCCTACACGATCTGGAGGCAGTGGAGCTGGGAAATGTGGATGACTTCATGTGGGCCTTGAGAAATCGCTTTGAAGACCCGGCGGCAGCCCAAAAGGCGGAAGCTTTTCTCCACACCTTCAAACAAGGCAAACTGACCGTGAGGGAGTACTTAAGAGAATTCCAAAGGCATGCAGCCAAGATTCGAGACTGGACTGATCCAGTGCTGGCTCAACAATATCGAATGGGACTAGCGGTGGACGTCCGCCATAATGTCCTTAGCTCCAAGGAGCCACGCACGCTCCAAGGTTGGATGGAGGAAGCAGAGAAAGCCGAAAGCCGACTGCGCCTCATGAAACTGGATTTATCTCTTGGAAATAACCGCCCAAGTACCTCTGCCACCCAGGTCAGAAGCAGGCCAACTTCCACCCAGAGCGGGGTGAGAGATCAACGCATGAGACAGGGCCTGTGCCTCAGATGTGGGGAGAAAGGGCATTTTGCAGCCTCTTGCCCCAAGGAGGACCCTGGCCGAGTCCTAACCCAAGAGGAGCAATGGAAGCGGCCGATGTCAACCCCGAGGAAGGGTACAGCCAAGCCGCGCAATCCACGAGCCCTTTTTGCCAATCCGGACCCCCTTAAACAAATAGGGGTGCACCACCTCATTTATTAAGTTCATGAAGACCCCAGGAGCCCCTTGCAATCTGAAGGGCATAACGCGGTATTCATACTGTCCTAAAGGGGTATTAAAGGCAATCTTGTGTTCATCCCCTTGCCTAATGCGGACTCTGAAGTAGGCATCGCGCAGATCCAATTTGGAAAATACCTTTCCCTTTGCCACCTCTGCTAACAGATATTTGATGAGGGGCATAGGATAGGCATTGGTGGCAGAAACTGCGTTAAGGCCCCTGTAATCAGTGCAAAGTCTTAGCCCCCCATCTTTCTTTTTGCAAAACAGCACAGGGGACGCAAAGGGGGATGAAGCCGGCCGGATAAATCCACGGGCCAGGTTCTTGTCAATGAACCTGTGTAGCTCTTCTTTTTCCATGGGACTCATAGCGTAAATTGCGCGGCTTGGCTGTACCCTTCCTCGGGGTTGACATCGGCCACCTCCATTGCTCCTCTTGGGTTAGGACTCGGCCAGGGTCCTCCTTGGGGCAAGAGGCTGCAAAATGCCCTTTCTCCCCACATCTGAGGCACAGGCCCGGTCTCATGCGTTGATCTCTTACCCCGCTCTGGGTGGAAGTTGGCCTGCTTCTGACCTGGGTGGCAGAGGTACTTGGGCGGTTGTACTTTGGTCACATTATTGTCAGGTTCCTGGTTAAATCAGTTCTCAATACCAGCCAGTTTGAAGAAAGCTAACTTTATTGAGACAGTTGATAAATACCATCCAGGACACATTGATTGTCTGGCCATCGGTTTCTGGGTGATATGCGCTACTCAAAGCACGTTCAATGCCCATGAGGGCCATTAATTCAGTCCACAGTTTGGAAACTAACTGAACCCCACGGTCGGATATTATTTTGATAGGCACCACTTCCTGAGTGGTGGGTGGAGGGAGCCGTCTCCCACCTATGAAGTAATTCTCCCGCCGGGAGTTTCCGCGCGCGCGCTTACAGTTCATTTGCTAGTTGTGCTTTGCATCACACTATAACTTCCGCTTGCGCCACTTCCCCCCCCATTCCTGACAATGATCCTCCACTGTGGGTTTTAGCACTGTATTCCAATAAAGCCCTTCTTTTGCTTAAGAATGCTTGGATCTACTTGCTTTTGAACCTGACACTTTCTGTGATTAAAAATATCCTTGGTGCTTCTTTTTTAAAAAAGGGCCTTTTTTAAAAAAGCTGCAGAACTCCCTTGGGAAGAGGAACATGGGATCGTAGCATGACCTTTCTCCTTTTAACCAGTAAGGCAAAGGTTTCCCTTGCTTGAAAACCAGTCGAATCCAATGCTAGGGTTGTGGTGCTCTCTCTGTTTCCAAGCAGAAGAGCCAGCGCTGTCCGAGGACATTTCTGTGGTCATGTGGCTGGCATGACTAGACACTAAGAAACACGGAACACTGTTACCTTCCCACCGAAGCGGTACCTATTTATCTACTTGCAATTTCTTGCTTTCGAACTGCTACGGTGGCAGGATGTTAACCAGTATAACATCCCATATCCTCATCCTGCACACACACACACCCCTGTTTGAACCACGATAGATCCCCAACAGGAAGTCAAGTAGTTTTCTGAGCAGAGGGTGTGTGTGTGTGTGTGTACAGTTAAAACCACAAAAATGAACACAAGCTTGGCTTCCAAAAACACTACAAAATCCACAGCACCCCCTCCTCTGCCCACACTCCACTAAAAAAATAAAAATAAAAAGGAGATACATTATAAATCTTACAGCAACATATAAGGTCGGAACCTTAGCCAGTCTAGTCAGTCTACACGACAGCAAGTTCCTTAAGTTAATTACACAATATGTGAAAACGGAGCTGATTTCGTCTGTCCCAAGTCTCCTAACCAATAAACGGGGAGTGAGATTTGTTTGTGTCTTACAGTGGCTTGTGGATAACGTTGATGGAACACTTTTGTTGGGGATGAGTTGGTGTCCACTTTTGGGCCAGATCGACCAGATCTCCGGCATCTAAGAGCCCATATCCATAATGGTGACTCACTTTAAAGGAAGAGAGAAGACAAGGAAGCCAATGGAGAAATTTTGCTATAATTAGAGATGTTTTCAAAATGCTCTCGCCATCCAAATTTTCTTTCCAGAATTTGGACTTCTGAACTACACAATCAGGCTGCCGAAAGGGAAAAGATGGATGAGGAAGCCTCCCGTGTTCTATTTTTTAAACTTTCTGAATTTTGTACAGTGCTGTGCATGTGCCATTTGCTATGATTTTGAGCTTCTTTTACTACGTTTGTGTCACCTCTGTGATATCTTTATGGCACTGTGAAAAGGCAATCTTGATGTAATTGTATACGGTATCAAGATTCTCTTTGTATGATGCTTTAGCAATGCACAGGAGCACAGGAGTGCTTCAGTAATGTACTATACAGAAAAATAATATGGATGGAGTCGCACATGTGAACATACCAAGATTGCTTTTTTTATTGCAATTGTCACAGAACGCCATTCTGATTTGGGTCCTCTGAGAGGCTGAGCTACTCAGCAGTCATCCCAAGCCTCAGTCCAGCGGCACACCATTGTTCCAAATTCACCTAACTCCTGGAGGGGTTTCTTCACTTCTCACTGGTGTTTCAACTGCCACCAGTTGGTCAGGTAAGAGTGTTTCCCACTAATAGATCCAGCACTCCTATCACTCCATCTGCATTGCTGCTTATAGGCTCTGCCAACTAGTGTTTGCAGGGGTGGTTTACTGTACTTACACACTTCTGGGGATCTAGTGATCTACTGACCAGCCACCTCCCTTCCCTTGAGTCCTTGTAATACTGTGTTTGAGTGGAGTTTATCATGGTGATGGAAACAAACTTTGCAGCATTCAAAGTAAGAAATTCATAAAAAAGAACATGTCCACACACATACTCTCTGCACAGCAACGGATTGAGCATGGTTACAAAGTAAAGGTGCCTATACATACAGTCCTCTGTTCTTCCTCTAACATACTCTGACTGTTCTTATTCTAGAGTATGTCCTGGAAAGCTAGAATAATGTGGTTACTGGGATGGGCAGGAATCACTCACTTTTTATCACATTTGTATTCCATCCTGCATTTTACGATTCATCCGGCTTCCCGTGTACTAAAGTAGTAGGTGTATCAGACTAAGATCAAACCCCCAACTGACCAAGAAGCTCATTGGCTGCCCTTAGCCCAGGTTCTCCCTATCTGTTGTGAGGATAAAATGGGGGAAACCATGCACACTGCCCTGAGCTCACTGGAGGAAAGGTGGAACAGAAATCTGCTACTAAGATAAAAATCTTCCTAACTAAACTGTGAAGTAGGGGAGACTGAGAGCCTGGTCCAGAGCAGTGTTCCCTCTAAGCTGAATTAGTGTGAGCTAGCTCACAGGTTTTTAACCTCCAGCTCACATATTTTTGACTTAGCTCAGGAAGGATGGCTCCAGAGCAAACTGATTTATGCAGTAGCCAAATCGCTTGCTCACAACTGTAATGACAGCAGCTAACAAAGTAGCATTTTTGCTCACAAGTCTCCGCAGCTTAGAGGGAGCATTGGTCCAGAGTCACACAGGTTGCTTTATGAGAGAGCAGGAAATTGCATCTGGGTTTCCTTAGCAACAGTCTGACGCTCTAACCACTATGAAACTCTCCCTCTTGATTGCAATTCTAACTCTGCCTGGCTTATATAATCAATGCTCCCTCTAAGCTGTGGCGTCTTGTGAGCAAAAATCCTACTTTGTGAGCTACTGGCATTAAAGTTGTGAGCGGGCGATTTGGCTACTGCATAAATTCATTTGCTCTGGAGCCATCTTCCTGAGCAGAGGCAAAAATGCGTGAGCCAGAAACTAAAAAACTGTGAGCTAGTTTACACTAACTTGGTTTAGCGGGAACACGGGATACAACCTACTTGCTTTCCACCTGCTCAACCTGTACCCTCATAAAAAACCCACTTGTCTAACTCTGTTTAAGCAATCAAGAGCTCCATCCATACAAGAAAACAGATAGAAGGCTCTGTTCATTTATGACTTTTCTGGTGGAAGAAAAGCAAGCAAAACCAAAGCCAAAAATGGCTGATGAGACCCGGAAAGGGAAGACAGATCATTCCGCCACATCCCAGTTCTGGGCCAGTCCAGATGGGGGGGGGGGCAGTCTACCACCCCCAAGCAGTCCAGCTAAGCCCACAGCCGTCCGCTCCAACCTCACCTTTGCATCCCGCACCATTCACAGCCCAGTCACTTGCCTGCAGGTGGGCTGGCTTGGAGGCTCTCACGACCAGGTGCTGCATGTCCCGCCAGGTCAGCGCTGGGCTAGAACACAAAGAAAGACTGAGAAGGAGGTTCACGCGTGCGGCACAGAAACAGCTCCTGAGAATCGTGGCAAGCAACCGTAAAGTCTCCAGTCTGCGCTGTCAGGTTAAAAATGACATGCACGTTTTTAGGAACTTTGGATAGTTATTCTGGAATCTTGTTTTAGTTAAAAGCACGTTCCTAGATGCAGACTGGAAGGTCAGTAGTTCAGCAGTTTGAGACCCAAGTGCCACATGACGGAGTGAGCTTCCGTCTCTGGCCCCAGCTCCTGCCAACCGAGCAGTTTGAAAGCAAGAAATTGCAAGTAGATAAATAGGTACTGCTTCGGTGGAAAGGTAACAGCGTTCCATGCACCTCGGCATCTAGTCATGCCAGCCACATGACCATGGAAATGTCTTTGGACAGCGCTGGCTCTTCGGCTTGGAAACGGAGATGATCACCACATCCCTAGAGTCGAATTCGACTGGCTTTCAAGCAAGGGAAACCTTTACATTTTACCTAGAACTTCAGGACTTCGTGGTTGCCATGGCAACCCTGGGACTCTCCCAGGTTGTATCAACCCTCATGCATGAAGCAGGCCACACAGTAGATTTGATCTTTTGCGCAGGGCTTAGTCTGAATACTGCGGATGTTGACAGGATCCTGACAGCTGTGAAGCCAACTACCTGCTCCTTGGGCCCTCGTCCCTCTTGGCTGGGAAAAGGTATTGATTGATTGATTGATTATTAAATTTGTACCCCACCCTACCCAGCCTAGGCCGGCTCAGGGTGGCTTACAGAAAAATA